>JAUTDX010000805.1:0-107524 GCA_030844895.1 Ambrosia x helenae
TAGTTTGGTCAAAAGCACTAGAAATGACAACATTGGCAGCAGCCGCCGCATAAGCTCAACTATGTCGCATCCGACAACATTAGGCATGAGAGATAACTTGATCAAATTTAATAGCAATGAAAAACAACTACAACCTCATAGGTTCGCAGATTTCCTCCATCCAAAACCAGTCCAACTCCTACAATCCTATAGCGCAGTATCAGTATCAATTATCTCAGTTTGAGAAGATCGTAGCAGCCTTATGGCGAACCCTTCCCTTGGTTTAAACTTCAGCAAGAGTCCTACTTTCTTTCCTCAATCATCAACTCACCAAAACCAACATGAGTGTCACATGAAAAATGATCTAGGCTTGTATGCGGATCTGTTGATGGACAAGATCCCATTACACAGCCTGAATCTTGAAGATAAGAGTGTAATAGAAGATGATGGCACGAGTTATAGAACCGGTCAAGGTTCAAATTCATTTTCTGATGGTAGGTTTATCTTTGATCCTTCAATCCGCTCTTAATTTGACACCACCTATGCATAACACTAGTCAAAATGGAATGTTGAATCCTGTTAGAGGCATTAGTGATGGTGGAAGTTATGGGCACGGTAGTTGCTATGGTAATGGTTATGGTTATGGAAGTGGACAACTTGACTATGGACGTGCAGTGGAAGCGTCTGAATTTCAAACATCAGCAGCAACGGCACATACAAGCAGTAGCTCATCCGAGCCGCACTTGAACCAGCAAGGATTTTGGTTTTGAAAAGCGCACATGATATTCCTGGATTTCAGTTTGGTTACTTTCAAACAGTTTGGTATCGAGTGGTATGCTTAAGTTGATTTTATTGGATATCTGAACTACAGTACTTTGAATTGGTGGACTACATGAATGTTGGGTTATTTCAGGGTTGCTTGTACCGAAAGAAGTGGAACAAAGTGGGGAAGTAGTCACCGACCCATGTTTTCGTTTGGTTTTTATCTGCAGCAGAAAGTTTTATTTTTTTCAGTCTTACATTATTTGTGATCGTATTCAGTTCTTTGAAGCAATAAACCTCAGAAAATCGGCCCAAAATGTTGTGTATTCAGATTACTTTACGTCTGTCTTTACATCTGTTTACCAACATGAAGGTCATCTCTTGTTAAATTTATTGTAATTTATGTTTCTTTGCATTATTGTTTAGCATCATATTATCTGATTTCATTTATTATCCATATCCAGCTTAATTTTACTTGTTTTTAATGTTCCTATAATTGAATTTCACTAGAATATGTTTATAATGACAATGTAAACATGTGAGTATATGATCCAAAACCAGCACATCCACTTAATAACCCGAAAAAAAATTAAACAGTGAACATTATAAATGTTAACTCAACTTGGTTCAAGATGTGCAAGCTTAAGTGAGGCCACGCAATAATAGCCATATACTAATTATTGTATAATTAGAAATAGAATTGGTTTTAAATTTAGTAGATAATGATTGTATAGATTATCTCCAAAAATAGGAGATATGATTTGTAACTATTTATACTCTTTTCCATGATCAATGAAATCAAGCATTGAGTCAATATCCTTTATGGTATCAGACCCTTAAGGTTCTGGTTACTTTTTTTTTCATTCCCCCACGCCACCACAAAAATACAAACCCTAGCCGTCACCTCTTAAAGAAAAACCCTAGACAGGGCGGCGTGCCGCCATTGCCGCCGCCCTGTCCGGCCTCCGTTCGTTTTTCGTTTTAGTGTTACGTTCATTTTTTTTTCTTATTCCCAGTTCTAAATAAATTTTCAAATTGTCGGTTCTAGACATATTCCCGCCGTTGATTATGATCAAGCTGCGCCACCTCTTTTTTTATTGATTTCGCTTCTCCGTCATGTCGCTCCTTGCTGCCTCGCCGCCGCTTATTGGACTACTGCCGCGCCGCTTGCAGGACTATGATCCGCCGCCGCGCCGCTATCCACCGCCGCCGCCGCGCCGCATTGGTTGCCTCATATCGGATTACATGATCATTAAATTAGTGGTGGATTTTCATTGAAGATTACGGATTGCAAGATTATGAGATTATGGCAGAAGTTTTGACCGACATTGAAGAACGTTTAATATTATTATTTTTTTTATGTTTTTTTTTTGTTTTTCCAGTCTGAGCTTCTAGTTTACTTCCGCTTGACTGCGGGGGAGTATTAGATAGTATATCAGATTAGGGTTTTGGTAGTATGAGCCCACGGGCTTAGTTAGGTTTTTAGGTTCATTGTGATCTCTATATATTGTAACCTAACTATTCAGTAATATCAATTCAGTATTTTTAATACTTGCACTATTAAACATATAATTGTCGGTAATGGCATGACCATTCCCGTTGTTGGACAAGGCGACCAAATTTTATCTCCCCCCTTCCCACCCCTTAAACTTAACAACGTCCTTTATTCCCCAAACCTTATCAAAAACCTTATTTCCGTCCGTCGCCTCTCGACGGACAACCTTGTCTCTATAGAATTTGACCCGTTTGGTTTTCTTGTGAAGGATCTCAAAACCAAGGCACCTATCCTACGATGCAATAGCTCGGGCGACCTCTACCCTCTCACCTCTGACATCACCAAGCATCTCCCAACACCTTCCGCCTTCATTGCTACCACCCAAGACCGTTGGCATCAACGACTTGGACACCCGGGCCATGATTTATTGCTTTCGTTAAAATCTTGTTCTTCTATTTCTTATGGAAAACCGAATAAATTACTTTGTCAATCGTGTGTGTTTGGCAAAAGTGTGAAACTACCTTTTTATGATTCTATTAATGTTACCAAGTTACCTTTTGATATTGTGCATAGTGATTTATGGACCTCACCGGTACTTAGTACCCGGCGGTCACCATTATTATATCTTGTTTCTTGATGATTTTAGTGACTTTCTTTGGACCTATCCCCTCACAAACAAATCCCAAGTCTACCAGACCTTCACCCAATTTTACAACCTAATAACAACTCAATTTGAACGAAAAATAAAACAATTCCAATGTGACAACGGCACCGAATATAAAAATCGTAATTTTCAACAGTTTTGTCATAATAATGGAATGGTTTTTTCGTTTTTTCTTGTCCCTATACATCCTCCAAAACGGCAAGGCAGAGCGTAAAATACGTACCATCAATAATATGATACGCACTCTTCTTGCTCAAGCCTCCTACCACCCAACTTCTGGCATCACGCTCTAGAAGTCGCCACCTACCTTTTAAACATCTTACCATAGAAATCCCACAATTTTCTCACCCCCACCACCATCCTTTACGATGTTCTTCCCACATACGAACATCTCCGAGTATTCGGATGCCTCTGCTTTCCCATCCTTCCCTCAACCACCATTCACAAACTAGCAAATCGCTCCAAACCTTGTGTCTTCCTCGGCTATCCGCCTAATCACCGTGGATACAAGTGTTTTGATCTTGCTAGTAAAACGATTTTTGTCTCTCGACATGTCCAATTCGAGGAGACTATCTTTCCGTTTTCTCATCAAAAACCCACTACCTTACCCACCTATGACTTCCTCCACACCCCTCTTCACCCCCTCCTTTGGCCCTCGGTTGGCACTCACCCAACCGCACCATCACCTCCCTCAACCCCACCTCCAGCTCAACCTCCTGCCACACCTGGCCCATCCACCGAGCCTGCCTCACCAGCCCACCCTACCTCACCTGACCCAACAACCACTATACGGCCCAATCCATCCTCACCTACACTCGCCGATCCCAGACCAGTCAGCCCACTCAACCCGTCAACCCAGCCACGGCCCAACCCATGCAGCCCACGGCCCAACCACCACCCGTCCCTTCGGACCACCCTCATCCGCCTCCCCCTCCCACCGACCCCGTCCCTACGAACCGTACCATGCGTACTCGTTCCATGGACGGTATCTCCAAACCAAAACACTTCCTAAACCTAAACACCACCACCATTGCCCCTATTCCCAAAAACCCTCAGGTTGCTTTGTCTACACCGAATGGCATAAAGCCATGACTGACGAGTTTAGTGCACTTATTAAGAATAAGACCTGGGAGTTGGTTCTCGGTCGGCTGATATGAATGTGATTCGCAGTATGTGGCTCTTTAAACATAAATTTCGGTCGGATGGTAGTCTTGAGCGGTATAAGGCTCGTTTAGTGTGTGATGGCCGCACGCAGCAGGTGGGGGTTGATTGCGGTGAAACCTTCAGTCCGGTGGTCAAACCTGCCACAATTCGGACTGTTTTGTCTCTTGCACTTTCTAAGTCTTGGCCAATTCACCAGCTTGATGTTACTAATGCATTTTTGCATGGGCACTTAAATGAGACTGTTTATATGTATCAGCCCATGGGTTTTCGACACCGTGATTTTCCTGATTATGTTTGCAGACTTCAGAAATCTCTGTACGGTTTGAAACAGGCACCCAGGGCTTGGTACCAAAGGTTCACAGATTTTGTACTTCAGCAGGGGTTCACACAGTGCAAGTCAGACAACTCGTTGTTCATTTATCACCATGGTCGTGACATTGCTTATTTACTTATATATGTGGATGACATTATACTGACCACGTCTTCTGACACCTTACGTGACAGTCTGATGTCTACACTTTCTGCTGAGTTCGCCATGAAGGATTTGGGTCCATTATCATATTTTTTGGGCATCTCTGTCACTCGTACAGGGAATTCTATGTTTTTATCACAGGCCGCTTATGCAAAAGATATTATTCATCGAGCCGCCATGGACTCGTGTAACCCTGCCGCAACACCTGTTGATACCCAGTCCAAGCTCTCGGCTGAAGGACCATTGTTCGATGATCCATCCTTGTTTCGCAGTCTTGCTGGTGCTCTACAATATTTGACTTTTACCAGGCCTGACCTAACTTACAGTGTGCAGCAGATTTGTATCCACATGCATTCGCCTCGTCTTGAGCATTGGAATGCATTGAAGCGCATCATCCGCTACATACAGGGTACTGTTGATTTTGGTCTTACTCTGGGCCCCTCTGCTTCTCTCTCTCTGCGCGCGTACACTGACGCTGATTGGGCAGGATGCCCTGACACACGGCGTTCTACATCAGGGTACTGCGTTTATCTTGGGGATAATCTGGTCTCTTGGTCTTCTAAACGCCAGTCCACGATCTCCCGCTCCAGTGCAGAAGCTGAATATCGTGGCGTCGCCAATGTGGTCGCTGAAATCTGTTGGCTGCGTAATCTTCTTTTGGAGCTGCATCATCCTCTTTCTCAGGCCACTATCGTCTACTGCGATAATGTTAGTGCTATTTATTTGTCTGGCAACCCTGTCCAACATCAACGCACTAAACATATCGAGCTTGATATTCATTTTGTTCGAGAGCACGTTCAGAGAGGATTGGTTCGCATTCTGCACATTCCTTCTCGGTTTCAAGTGGCTGATATCTTCACGAAAGGCCTTCCGAAGATCCTCTTTGATGACTTTCGATCCAGTCTAACCGTTCGGCGTCCTCCTGATTCGACTGCGGGGGTGTAATAGCCATATACTAATTTAGTAGATAATGATTGTATAGATTATCTCCAAAAATAGGAGATATGATTTGTAACTATTTATACTCTTTTCCATGATCAATGAAATCAAGCATTGAGTCAATATCCTTTACGCAAGACGTCGGACCATAATTCATTATAAAAAAGACCCTAGTACTATATTAACTTCTTTTAAGTAGTTACTTGGAACTTCCAAAGACTGCTTATTTACATGTTCACTCCTTGTCGCTCTCCGATCCTCACCATGGTTCACTTGAACTAGATCAAACTCTTGTATAGGCTACATCTTGTAAGCTTCTGTGACTAAGTTCGCAAGTGTGCAAATTCCCTAAGTAGTGTTGCCTGTTCACCGTTCAAGAGAACAATGTGAATTGGTTCTGTGGCAAATCACTTTAAAATATACAATGAACCAAGTCATGAACGGATTGTATATATAGCTTATCAGCAATGCACAGTTGAATTTACTGAAGGATTGTAGGTATACAAAAGTTATGCTCGGAACCGACAAAACTTATAGTAATGTGGTATAAGATAAACAAAGTTTCTTGTATGTTCAAATGAACTTATAGAGGGTGTTTGGGATTGAGTTTGGAAATGCAAAAAGTGTTTTTGGTAAGAAGTGTTTATTGGCTTATGACTTTTTGAAAAGGAGTTTTAAAAAAAAGTGTTTGGATTAGCGTTTGGAATGAGAAACGTCAAAAAGTCAATAGATTGTTTTTTAAGTTTTTCGCTTAACTTATTTTGAATATTGGTTGTATGGGTGGTAGATTTGTAATTTTTTTCCAAAAGCCAAAAGCGGATTTCTAACTTCTCAAAAACAGCTTTTCCACCCTTAAAAGCCAAAAGTCAAAACAGAAAGTGCTTTTGGGTTACACAAACAGCTTATTGACTTATTGGCTTATGGAAAAAGCCAATAAGTCAATAAGTTATTTTGAAACTCAATCCCAAACACCCTCGTAGACTTAGTTTTAAGAACCATGACGTGCTCATGAATCAGGGGCGACTCAACATTTTTGAAGGCCCAAAGCGAAATGAAAAATTGGGGTCCTAACCAAAGCAAACAAAAATAATTGATGATCATTTTCATGCTACTAAACAAACACCAAAAAAAAAAAGATTATGATATTGCTAATTGCTAAATAATTGATTATTAGATTCAGGCTACTAAACATATTACCAAACAAAACTACTCAAGTAAATTGAATTGCCAATTTATTACTCTAATGCTCTCTACAACAATCAATCAAATACATTATGTTATAGTTTATTAAGCATTTGTAGCCGTAAGATTTAGGCACCAGATAGATATAATCGATACAATCATGCACGCATCAATGAATGAAAATGTGTACCAGAATTGAAGTAGGCCGGGCACAAACGAATCATGTGTCAACTTCGAAGCAACCACTTGAGCCATTAAAATAAACAACGTTTGGGCCCTATTATAAAATGGAGCCTAAAGAGGCCTTAAGCCGTTTTAACTTTTTACTTACGCTATGTTTCAGAATTTCATTTAAGGAATGAAAAAAAAAAGAAAGGAAAATTCTTCCTTTTCTTTTCTTTTCTTTTCTTTTCCTCTGTTTTTTTTCCCCTTTATTTTCCTTCCAAATCGGAAGAATTAAATTTGGTTTAGTTTTCCCCTCTTTTTCTTTTCTTTCCTTCCAAAAAAGATCTCTAAAACACACATTCCATTCTTTCCTTCCATTTCTCTCCTTTAAAAAAACCCAGGAACACAAACACTTTTTTCTTTCCTTCCGTTTCCTTTCTTTTCTCCTCTTAAGTTAACTCGGGAACACAACGTTAAAGTAGCATAAAGAGGTGTATAAAACCAGTTTTTTTATTGATCAGTCTGGTTTTTAAATCGAATCGTTTTTTTTTTTTCATCATGAAGTTAAACTGGTTCGATTTAAAAACCAGTTAAGGAAGAAATTTGTGCAACCCTGTCAAATTGATTGGGGTCTGGTTACAAAGCGGTTTGGGAGAAAAAAATTAATAACCTTTTTTACTTGTTTTCAAAGCGGTTTCAAAGAAGGAGACTACAAACTGGTTCAAAACCTACGGGTTGGGTCGGTCCCAAGCCGGTTTTTTTGGTGGATTGTTTTCTGGTTGGGAACTAGTTTGGCAGGCCCAAACCAGTTTTTTATACACTTCTACTAGCATGGTGGATACTGTGACCCTAGAATGAATGATTGAATGAAAGTTGTAGTTTTTTTAAGAGGATTCATGGAGTAAAATTAAAACCCTGTAGATTAAGCAATTTCCAACTTGAAAGTTGAAAATGTATCTAAAAATTAGCTAACATGTTTATTAGTTGGAAAAGTTTATGAGCCTGATTAGTTACTGGAAATCTTATGTTAGTACCCAGGCCCATAAATACATACATGTATATACATGTTTACTAATTCTTATAGTGACATACATAGATGAATTCATGTACTTTTTTTCAATGAAGATTTGTTTTTAAAAATTGTTAAGTAACATTAATCTTTAATGCCATACACAACAACTATGTGAAAGAAATAGAGAAAAGCCCATATCCACCATCACCTCCTTTGTTTTGATTTCTAAAACAGCGTGTTAATGACCATATTTTGATACCCATTTTGGATCTTTGCAAACTTGTACAAACTTTAAGGTTGATATAGAGAAAGAGAGATGGGGCGTTTGCAAGATCTACCCGTCACACATTTTTTTTCTTTTATTTAATTGTTAGTTAAACCACTACATCCTTATAAACGGGTAGTTTAGGTAAAGCCTCATGTTTACGTGATAACGCCCAACTAGTCTTGCAACAAGTCCATTTTCAACCTCCCACAGACCTGTTTTTATTTGTTTAGATAAACGAATTAATTACATGATCTATAATTTTATTTAAACTTATTTATAGTTATGCTTGATTTCTTTGATGGTTAATATTATAGTTTTGCTTTATTTCTTTGATGGTTAATATTATTGGTCTTGCTGAAAGTTATAACTGAATTCAACCCAACATAATTGCCACCAATTTTATGGTTGGCAGGTTGGAGTTATATGTATGCTAACAATAGCAAAGTAAAATAACACATGTATAGTAATTGAAAATACATGAACTGTATTAACAGGTCACAAACTTCCAACAAACTTTAAAATACTGTTCAACCTTGATTGGCATTAAAATAAAACCAGTCACCCATTATATATATATATTGAACTGGACTGAGAAGACCCATCACATTAACCATTGAAAACTGTATAATGGATCCCTCAAACCATCTCTAGCTAAGTCACTATTTAATCTACAAAATATCTTAAAAACTAGTGAAAATATAATTTCCAAGAGATAAACCTTTGCATACATCAGCGCCTCAAAGGCATAGAGCAATAGACAGATCTAGATTAACACTAAACTTGTCAGAAGAGTGATCAATTAGATTATGCCCCGAGTGTGTCTCGCTAATTTCACTCGTTAGAGAACTATTGCTCGTCTGCGTCAAGGGATGGTTCAGCGAGAGTGACAACGATAATCCACATTCACCAGCCTCATCCACCTTTTCCTCATTACGTCCTGATTTCTCACATTCGGATCCATTGATCGATTCATGTTCACCATTTTCTGGCTTGGAAATCTGAGTAAACAAGTTAAAAAAGTAAATCATCATGTTGCACCAATTTTTGTCCAAGTTAACATATATAAATTTATTGATTTTTTTAAAGACTGGCCTGTAAATCTTTTCATTCAACTTTATAACAAAAAGGGTAAAATTATTGCATCATTTATAACTATATTTTGCAGTTCACAATTTGGTCCAAAGATAAGAAATAATGTGGAAGGTTGTCTCTTCTCAATTTGGTACAGTCTTCCCCAACTGCATTAAATTGCTTACAGAGTGGACCACAAATTTCATGTTCTTCTCTAACCCCTAGTTTGTAGGCTAGTACATGTGCAACTGAAAGTCTTTGATATGCAAAAAAAACATATTATGGTCTTATGGAGATAGATTTTTACATAAACTAGTTGTGTAATACCCAAGTTTTATATTTAGTGGTCAATGCAGAACTATTAGCCTATCATAATCAGGCTTTTAGATTAATAAAGTTTATACCACTGTGCAAGAATCTAGCAAGATATCCTAAACGGATGTATAAAGTACACTTATTCACTCTCTCTCATTGATACTTGTCATGGAATTGAGATGTATTGTAGGTTGGTTTAAAAGAATATTTATTGTTACCTATATATGCTCAAGTCTTTGGTGATATCAGGTCAAAATCACATTTGAGTGGGTAAAAATCCTGTCAATTTGTACATATCTGACAACCTAACCTACTAGGATATATTCAAGAGTAGGGTTCTTTTGTAATAAGTCAAAAAAATCTTTGGGTTAACCTAATCAAGTTTAAACTAGTTGAAAAAGGTCAAACTGAGTATCAAAACATGGTCATTACCCTTAAAATAACATGTCTATTTTTGTTATTTTCTAAATGAACAAATGTACTTTAACATATTCGACGTAAACGGTTTTTTGGGACACATTTTTTTAACAAAATTCTTATATATATGTGTGAGTGTGTGTGTGTGCGCGATTTTAAATATAAATCCATTTTTAACTTAAAAATTGTGCTCACTTAAAACCATTTAAGGTTTAAGAGCACTCACATTTGGTCCCTCATAACAGAGAACCCATATTTGTTTATGAGGTTGTGAGTGGAGAAAATGGGAAACCTACTGTTTATTGGTATATTTGAGGATATTTTGGTATATTTGGGGAAAACAATTTTCCTATATTTATTTTTTAGTTTTGATGAAAGTGGTTGTGAGTGAAGGAGAGAAATTGTAATGATTTTTAGTGTAATATGTGGTTGTGAGTGGAATGGGGATGGTGAACCTATTGTGAATGCTTTAAAGAAGTATATTTTTAACGGATCGGACATGGCACATAAATCTTCCAAGGACGCCACTATTTGGCATTAAGCTTTATGCCACTAAACAATTTTTTTTTATATAAAATCCTTTAGAAAAGGTAAATACATACAATACATGAACTTATTTAAGGATGGCCATCAATCCCTAACCCGACCCCAACCGGTAAACTTGAAACATATGGGACAAGTACGGGGGTAGGTACTAACTCGAGTATGTGTTTAGTTTTAAGATTTTCCATAGGTATGAGATTAGGTGATATACTGGATTGCCTGACACAGTCACACTAAAGCATATACCCGAAATTATTTTTTCATATATTTTTTTATGTATCTATATAGTACTAATTCTTTTATGTTCATGTATTTATGAAATTTATATTAGTTTTTGGAGAGTATGATGTATATACTATGTACAATTGGTTAACGGACAACTATAGAAAATAAATGGGGATACTTTTTACAATATGGTATAGGGTTATAAATCCCCAAACCCGCTCCCTTCTTATACTCATATGTTTAAGCCACCCAAAAGAATCAATAAAGTTATTGGAGTATGATGTATGCCGTATACAATCGGTTAATGGACAACTATAGAAAATAAATGTGGATAAATTTTTTTTAACCAAACGGCATTCCCTATACACGTGGGTATCCCAATATCCGACAGGTAAATACGCAATAGATACCTAACGAGTATTAGGTTGGTTATGAGACAATGTTCTACAATCGGGTATGTTAGCGAAATCCCCAAGCCCACCGCGTCCCCATACTCATTTATTTAAGCCACCCAAAAAAATCAATAAAAGTTATATATGAGTGTATATACACTGTGCATGCATGTGTGTGTGTTGGGGAGAGAGAGAGGGGAATGTACTTGTAGGAAGTCAGATTCTTTTAGATGGGTAAAGGGAGGATTGAAGTGAAAATGTGGAGCAGAAAAGGAATGAGGCTGCTGCCATTTGTGATCACCAATGCCCTCCTTTCCCTTTATTCTTCTTTCCCAGTGTCCATGCATCCCTGCTGTCTCAGTTCTCCCTCTATAGATACCAAAATATTTTATACAATATATTAAAAAAATTAGTAATCTTAAACTAAGTACCATAAATCCCATTTAACACTGCAAAAGTAATAATATAGTGTGACAACTTATAAAATGTTTAAAAAAAGTTCTGGTTGATGAGTTTTAACTTTTAAGGGTATCTATATCTTTGATGATGGAGCAAACCTTTTAGAAGGGACAGTGAAAGGGTGGTAGATGAATTGAGGACAAGATTCTTGACTGGATGTGTCTACATAAATCTCATGATGAATGCACCTATCTTGATCATGTGACTCCTTTCTGAATAACCCAATGGGTTCTTGAACATCATCATCTAGAATTTGAAAGTTGTTCACAAAGCATGTTCTGATCACTTTGTAGTACAAGTGAAAAACCACAAGGAAACAAACAGAAACAGACAACAATATGTCAAAGCAAAAGGCTTTATTCTCTTTCAAGAATGTGTGTTGTGTGTGTGTGTTTTGACTTAAGGTGAGAAAAGACTGAAATGTCATAGCTTTAAAATGGGTTTGATAAAAGAATTATTCAAACACCAAAAAGAACTACATTAATTAAAAATGAGGAATGTTGTGTCTGGAATTCTTCATATTAATTCCACAATTAGAAGGTTTGCAAGAAGCTGTGTTCGTCATTTGTTTATGTTCTATTTTTGTAAAAAGTACTACTTTTTGGGAAAGAAAATCAAATATTATAATCTTTTTTCCTCAAATACAACACTACATGAAGATCACATGTTATCTTGTTTGTAGAAAGGTTTTAATGTTTTATTTTCTTATATTGGTTAGCCAAGTAATAAAAGTATTCAATATATAATATATTGTACCTTGGTTATGAAGATCATTCCTCATGCTTCTATACATCTACAAGATCCATATACTTATGTTACATAAAATGCTTATATTCATAAAGAAAATCACAAAAAAGTAAGAAATCATGAAGTGGGAACCTGAAGATGACTTTTAACATGGGAAATAGTGAGCCCTTTTACATCCATCATTTGTAGAACAAGCTTTGGTGTTGCTTCTACATACATACATGCACAACACCATTACAAAACTAAAAAAAAATGTTTGTGTGTATACATACATATACATATATACATATATACATATACACATACATCATGATCTGATGATCATGAAATAAAAGAAGAAAATAAGAGAAGAAAAACATACTATGACTACCACCAAGAGTTTGAATAGCATGAACAAAACACCTATGAAGATCAGGAGTCCATCTAAGTCTTGGGACCTTTGATCTTATGTATTGTCTCACTGTTCCATTCCTCTCACAACCACCCATCTTTTGTATCTATCTATATCTATTCTATATCTATATCTATAATAATGGAAAAGAAGTTCTGAGAGAATAGGGAAGAGGGGTAGATGGGGATAAATAGTATGGATAGGAGGGTCAAGTCGGGTCGAGTTAGGGGTGAAAATAATATTACCCTCTGTCTGCAATGGAAAAATTATGATCACGAGGGAGGGTGGGTTCTGAGAAACGTGATCTGGTTCTCTTCTCTCTTCGAGTGTTATACAAAATTCAATTGGTTTTACTTTTCTTTTCTTTTTCTTTTCTGCTGCTTGCTGCTGCTTTGACCCTGTGATCTTCTGCTTTCTCTCTCTAGAATCGTAGGCTTAGTGATGATATAATACGCCAACTTCGTCATGATAACAAAACCACCATTAAAATTAAAATTCCTCTAAAAATAGATATAGATGCTTTTTCCTCTCTTTCTAACATTTGTAATTGAATTGAAAAATATACTCTAGATGTACTAAGTTTAGTGATGATAATGGGTCGGGTTTGAGATGGGTTTAGGTAATTCCAACCTCATATCTGATTAGGTATGTTTGTCTCAAAACTCGTCGAGTTTGTGTCGGGTAATTAATTACCCATCGGGTATCGAGTATACCCACGGATTTCGAGTAAACCCGTTAATTTTTAAAACTTACTCAATGAGTATATCAGACCAAAAATCTGACCGGCATCTATTAGGTAACTATTAATTAACCTACTTTTTTTTTTTGAACGTTATTAATTAACCTACTACATTTAGCAATATTAAATATAGATAACAAATAGTATACACTAATTTTTTTTTAATTTTAGCACAAGATGACAATGTAGATGGACAATTAGATATATTATGCATACATATTTAAAAATATATATTAGAAATTATATTGACTATCTAATCGGGTAAACGGGTATACTTTATCGGGTAATCGGGTCGGGTAAACGGGTATATCATCAAATCCTAAACCCGACCCAAACCCGCGAAAAAATAAAAACCAATCCCATACCCGATTACCCAACCCCAAACCCGTCCAAAATGTGTCGGATTTCAGGTTTACCCATCGGGTTCGGGTTTGATTGTCATCCCTAACTAAGTTATCCCCGGAACGTTCCGGAATAGACAAATCCAATATAAATTGATAAAATGTGTGTATCATATATAAAATTTGTATGCCGTTTTTTTTGAAAAAAAAATTCTAAAGGATCAACGCTTGATAACTCATAAAACCTAATTCTAAATCTACTTGTGCACCTCTTGCTCGAGAAGTCTTTGTACAAGAGGTGCACACGTAGGATGGTTGCTTTTTATGTCTCCCGAGTATTTTCTCTACTCATACATAATTTAATTATCTGTTTCAATAAAAACCACACAAACAAGTATTTTTTTTCATTTTTTGTAAAGCACTATGGTACTTGTTGGAAAAATAATAAAATGTCGTTAATTTAGTACGATTTTTTTCAAAAACAATTGTCGTATAAATTAAAAAAGCGTTGCATCCATATTATGCTGTGGTAGGGATGGCAACGGGTCGGGTTTGGCTAATACCACACCAATATCCGGTTATAAAATCTTATACCATACCCGTCCCATTACCTGTTGGGTATTTGTCGGATATCGGGGGGTATACTCATTGGTATTTGATGTGTATATATATTTCTTTTCTTTTATAGTGTTATGTTTGAGTTAATAGCCAAAATCGTCCCTGAGGTTTGGTCATTTTTGCCACTTCAGTCCAAAACCCAAACCTTTTACATCTGGGTCCTCAGTTTTATTTTTTTTTTGCCAAATTCGTCCCTAAAAAAGGTTTGGGTTTTGCTAAATTCGTCCCTGAGGTTTGGTCACTTTTGCACTTCAGTCCACAACTTAAACGTTGTCAGGGACGAATTTGGCAAGAAAAATAAAACTTAAGGACCCAGATGTAAAAGGTTTGGGTTTTGGACTGAAGTGGCAAAAGTGACCAAACCTCAAGGACGATTTTGGCTATTAACTCTGTTATGTTTTAAAAAAATCTATAATATATGAAACTGTAATAAGTAACATATATATCATCATCACCATAATAATTTTTTAAACATTTAAAATGTAAATATATATATTAAAAAATAAGCCAAAAGATAATCTAAAGTTTTTATTTTTTTTTTTTAAAGTTATTTCTTAATAAAAAAAATAATCTAAAAATACACAAAAACTAACCTATGCCGGTACCGGTATAGCGGTTCAAACCGGTATACCGGATTTTACCAGCGGTATAAAATCGATACCATTTCCTATATTTACCGGAGTGTTTCGTACCGGATTTCCAGCCGAAAACGGTAATACAGGTATAACCGGCCGGTATTTACCGGTTTTTAAAACATTGCGGATGGTTTCACTGAGTTTGCCTCTCCTCATTTTGTCTTTTTCTCTATTTTATTTTGCAGTGGAGTATTGCTTACAAAAACCATTTCAGTGAAGTGATGAAAAATTACTTCAGGGATGTGATGATAGAAATAAGTAAAGTTTAAAAAAACCAAGTATCGCGTTCCCCTAAGGGGGGAAGGGCGCCTATAGAATCACACTAAAACCGGTTATCATACTTTAATCGTACCGTTAAAATGGTCCCATTGAATGTAAATGAGGAGATCGCGTTAACAAGGGCATACTTGATAGTGAGAAACCGTGCTGCCGATTTCCCGAGAAGTTCGTTTTGGGACCGGGTGTCAGTGGAATTCAATGAAATAACCGGCACAAATGACCGCCCCAAGAGTTTGATCGTTACTAAGTGGATTGCGCTCTAGTCCATGTGTATTCGATGGAACGCCCTCTATGAAGCCACGATGGCAAGACACCTTAACCTTCAAGAAGACATTGCAATCCAAGTCACGCGCCGCGACTATTACCATGCACACGGGACTAACTTCATCCATTTTGCACCATGGCGAATGTTGCGCCATATATTAAGTAATTAATGTTTAATGTTTTATGTTTAATGTTGTTTAATCTTTAATGAAATTTAACCGTTAAAAAAAATAACACTCAAATTACAAAAACATAATTAACCTAATTAAACATAAACCTAAATAAAATACTACTTAAACATAGCTAAAAAAAAGAAAGAGTACGCAATTGACTCGGGCGAAGAAACGTCACGATCACTATCACGGCCATCCGACTTCTCGTAGTGATATTGACATCCCTCACTTTCGGGTGTCGGGCAATACATTTCTCCATCCGAATTATTTACGTATTCAGTCCCGGGGCCATTTTCATAACCTTCATCCGGGAGGTTATGTACCAGCACCGGTGGGTTTCGAACTATAGGAGGATTGACACGCTCCGGCACTGGTACAGAATCTCCAAGTCGTATTGTTCCTAGTTGTACTAAAGCCATTACGTAATCATATGCGTAGACCAATTCTTCAGTGGTCAAATCGTCAGGATCTTGTGGCTCGTAATATTCAAATGTGGGGGGAGGTTGTGTAGTCAGTGGGTGTGTAGTTGGTTGATGTGTTGTCAGTTGTGTTGTTGGTGTGTGTAGTCGGTTGTGTGTATTGGTGTGTGCGTAGTCGGTTGTGTTAGTGGTGTGTGTGTAGTCGGTTGTGTGGCGGGACGGGATGATCTTCTTCGTTGACAACGATACATATTCGGAAACATACTACCATCACCCATTTGTGTAAAATTTTATGTGAAAGTATGATTTAAATAGGGTAAAAACTAAACAAAAACGGTCAAAATTTAAACGGTAAAAAAAAGGTCAAAATTTAATGGTCAAAGGAAAAAAAAAAACGTGGCACTTTTTTATTGGTCAAGAAAAAGGATTGTTTCTTTATACCAGCACGGTAAGAAGAACTAGAAATTGGTTCACGGGACCCCTACCAGCACGGGTGACGACGGCGTTACCTTGCTGATAGTGGGGTACCTGTGCCCAATTCTGGTAGCGCCCCGTCCCCTTAATATTTTGAATTTATCCATGTTACAAAAAGGGCCTATTTAATGTAAAGCGAGGAGGGAGTTTGACGTAATGGGGTTTTGTTGGTTGCGACTGTAACTGACAACATGTTATAATTACGTACTAAGTTGCAGGGAATAATTTTACTACTACACTCCTTTCGTTGCTATTCTTTTTCTATAAAGGTAAAAAAAGGGACCAAAATCCAAATTCATCCTCACTAAATAACAAAATGTAATAGTAAAACTAAAATCTAGAAGTCTAAATTCAAGTCATTTTTTCTTTTTTTTTTGTAAGGCAAAATTCAAGTCATTTTCCCCTTTTTTATAAGGCTAAATTTAAGTATTTATTTTTTTACCTCACATCTTAAATTAGTATCTATTTCTCTAAATATAGTAATTTTTATTTTATATAACAAATATATAACTATACATAATAAGTATTTTTTTCTAATATATCAGACAGAAATATACTTACGCAGGCAAATATAAATTTAACGAATTAAAAAGTCAAAATCGATATAAGTGATAGAAGTGCCGAAGAATCCTAGGTTCGATTTTTTAGCCAGACGAGTTTAATCGGTATTTTTCATTGTCATGCCTATGGGCTGATGGGTTACCGGATTTTCTCCGGAATTGATGTTTGACAACTCAGGTTACTCTTGGAGTACTCGATTTGTCTGATGGTTGCCCAAGAGTCCTCGTGATTAATTTGCCGGCCGTTCAGAAAAAATAGTAAAAATCAAACTTTAGATGTAAAGCTTAAGTTATCCTTGCTCAAAGGCTAAATTAATTTGATTACAGCTTAATAAAAGTATAATACTACCTCTATTATCTATACATATCCTAGTAGGAAAAAAGTGCAAAAAAGATTAGAAAAGAAATAGTTTTTTACATTAATAAATAGTCATTCTTTATGTTAAAACAAGCATTTCTCCATAAAAATATTTTAATAAAATGATATTTTTGTGCTTCCGAAATATAGGGCCTTGTATGGTTACACCACTTTAGACATTTATTGTCGATTACTGCCCCACGTCACCTCAGCCAAGTAGGCCGCCAAACACCATGTCACCTTGTTAATGGGGACGCCATTGAGCGTCGTTGTTATGCCAATGGCGTCGTTGATGGTCAGAAGGTGTAGGGAAGCAGATGCTATTGCTGTTTAGTTATTGTTCAAGTTCCCACTTGGCGATGAGCTAACTGTGATGTGAGAATGGCTTAGTTATTCCCCAACATATGTTTTAGCAGTTTTCAGACGTTAAAAAAACTAACAGTCTTTTTTTTTTTGCAAACTACAGAGGTTTGTTTCACCTCTTTTTTTTGCAGATGTTCCGTAAACTGAAGACATTTTGTTGGAACAATCGGATCAAAGAACAAAACACGATTTTGAGAAAACTCTTCTCGACTCTTTTTGTTTATTGAAAAACTGAATGAAAAATTACATAGAACCTATCTCTATTTATACTTGAATAAAACTAGACTTCCTAATAATACTAGACTTCATTATTCTAATCAAACACTAATAACAATCCGATAATTTAAACTAATTCAAACTAATAGATAGACTCTAAACTTATCTATATCTTTAAATGTTCCTTGCCTTGCAAGTTATCGCAATGGATTAATTTTCCACATTCACCCCCTTAATCCTTGCACTTGTTCCACCCAAATCCACCACTCCGAGCAAACTTCGCATCTCTCCGAATTTCAATCTTGGTAAGGCTTTAGTCAATATATCTGCACGTTGTTCTTCACCTCGAACATACTCTACTCGAACTTCCTCTCTTTCAATACATTCACGTATAAAGTGAAATTTTGTATTGATATGTTTACTACGACCATGGAAAACCGGATTCTTCATCAATGCTATCGCTGATTTATTATCCACATACAGTTTCACCACTTTTTCTTCAAGACCCGTTAATTCACTAAGCAGTCCTCTCAGCCATAAGGCTTGGCAAGCAGTAGACGTGGCTGCCATGAATTCAGATTCGCATGAAGAGAGTGCCACTGTCTTTTGCTTTTGCGAATTCCATGAAATGAGTGATGTACCATAATAAAACACCATACCAGTGGTGCTTCGCCCATCCGATTGATCGGTCGCATGACTGCTGTCGCTAAAACCAACTAGGCTATCATCTCCATCTTTCCCATATGACAGACCTAGATTAATTGTTCCTTTCACATACCGCAACATTTGTTTTATCAACTTCATGTGACTCTCTTTTGGCTCTTGCATAAACCGACTCAAAACACCAACTGAGTAAGCTAGATCGGGTCTTGTATGAAGAAGATACCTGAGGCTTCCTATCACTCGCCGATACTCCGTTGCGTTCACCGGTTTTCCTTTCTCATCACACGTTACTTGCAACCGATGTTCCATGGGATACTTTGTTGGATTACACTCTTCCATCTTTGCCATTTGCAATATTTTCTTTGCATAACTCGATTGCTTCAAAGTTATTTTGCCATCTTCCTGTTGCACCTCAATTCCCAAATAGTAAGTTAACAAACCCAGGTCTTGCATCTTGAATTCGGCTTTCATTTGTTGCTTGAATTTTCAACTTCATCCTTCTTTCCACCGGTCACAATAAGATCATCAACATACACACCTACTATAACCGATTCTCCACTTATGTTCTTTATGTAAACAGCTTGCTCTCTGGGACATCGAGTGAAACCGAGCTGCTTCAGTGTCTTGTCGAGGCGCTCATTCCAGGCTCGTGGTGCCTGTCGCAAACCATATAGAGCCTTACGTAATCTATAAACCTTTGTTTCTCTTCCTGGAACCAAGAAGCCTTCTGGTTGTTTAACATATACAACCTCTTTGAGTTCGCCGTTCAAGAAAGCCGACTTAACATCCAAATGATACACGGGCCAACCTTTCTTTGCTGCCATAGCTAAGATTACTCGTATAGTTTCCATCCTCGCCACCGGAGCAAAAACCTCTTCGAAATCCACCCCCGGTTGCTGAACATAACCCTTAGCAACGAGTCTTGCTTTGTACTTGGTTATCTTCCCTTCGGCATCCCTCTTAATTTTGAAAACCCATTTCAAACCTATAGACTTTGAATCGGCTGGCAACGAAGTAAGTTCCCATGTCCCATTTTCTTCGATTGAATACAGTTCCTCTTTCATTGCTTTTACCCAGCAGTCATTATGTTTTGCTTCCTCATATGTTAATGGCTCATCATTCATCATCAAACATTCTTCAGCCATCAACACGTAATCTTTGAATCTTTCTGGAAGCACGGTTTGTCTTGTCGACCTTCTCAAACTTTCATCTACTTGAACCGGTTCTTCAAGGTCTTCCGTATCTGTTTCGGTTTCCTCCTCACTGTCCTGCTCCTGTTCATCATTCGGATTCTGATCTGAATCATCAGAATGTTGTGGAGGCTGAGATGTTGTTGACGCCTGTTGTGGGTTTATCGAAATCTCCACATCAGGTTGAATGTTAAATTCAACCCATTCCGATCTTTCACCAATTCCCATTGAGTCTTTATGCGATAACCAATCATATCCGACTCTTTCATCGAACTTCACATCCCGGCTGACATGTATTCTTTTATCAGCGGGATCGAACAGGCGATAAGCTTTTGACCCTGGTTCGCTTCCGATGTAAACTAACGGTAAGCTTCGGTCATCAAGTTTAGTTGTGTTCACCGATGGTATCTTCATATAAGCCTTGCAACCAAACACACGTAAGTGTCTGATGTTCGGTTTTCTTCCGTGCAAAGCTTCATAAGGAGTAACTTCTTTTAGAGCCTTTGTCGGTACTCGGTTGAGCACATACACCGAGTGTCGAGCTGCCTCACCCCACATGTTTTGTGGTAACTTCATCGCCTTCATCATGCTTCGAGTCATGTTCATCACCATTCGATTTCGCCTTTCCACAACACCGTTTTGTTGTGGCGTGTACGGCGCGGTAAAGTATCTACGTATGCCCATCTCTTCACAATAGTTTAGAAATACTTTGTTCAAGAATTCACCGCCGCGATCACTTCGAATGGCTTTTATCTTTAGACTCCTTTGAAGTTCCACCTCCTGTTTAAAAACCTTGAAAACATTCAAAACATCAAACTTGTTTTTGATAGTATAGATCCACATATACCGCGAATAGTCATCTACGAATAGCACAAAATACCGATTTCCTCCAAGTGTTGGAGGATTGATGGGCCCACATAAATCTGTATGAATTAATTCGAGGGGCTTGCTGGCACGGAATGAGGCTTTATTAGGGAATGTTTCTCGTGCTTGTTTGCCTAACATACAAGCTTCACAAATATGTTCGCCTGCCTTTATTTGCATCTTTCCTTTCACCATCTTCTTGTTCTTCATGTCACGAATGGATTGAAAGTTCAAATGACCGAGTCGAGCATGCCACAGCCATGCTCGATCATCTATTGAACTGAGAAAGCATGCTGGAGTGCCGATTTTTTAGCGAAATCTTGTAGAGACGATTTGGACTTCTTGGTACTTTCATCAATACCCGGTTCCCATCTTCATAAAGCCATAACTGATCTCCTTCCATCCATACTTTGCACCCGTCCTCGGTCAGTTGCCCAAGACTCAATATATTGCTTTGCAAGTCGGGAATGAAATACACGTCATTGATTACCCGATGTTCACCATTCTTGCAAGCAAATACAATTGAGCCTTTACCTTTTATTTCAACCGTTGATCCATCACCGAACCTAACCAAACCCGTGACCTTCTTGTCTAGTTCTGTGAAGTGTGATTCATTACCTGTCATGTGGTTTGAGGCACCATTATCCATATACCATAATGATCCATCTCTAGTTCCATCCCTGTACATCTTAGGATGAACTTTCTCTTCATTTAACAAAATCTTTGGATCATGAAGCTTAGCAACTGCCATCATGAGAGCTGGTCCTTGATCTCCTACTTCGTTTAGATTCACCTCAGGTTCGGATGGCTTGGAACACTCCCACGCATAGTGTCCGTTTTCATTGCAGTTGTAACACCGAACATTACGCTTGTCACGTCCTCTGTTGTTGTAGTTATTAGCCTCCCGAGCTTGATTATTAGTTTCCCGAGGTTGACCTTCACGAGCTTGGTTTGCATTCCTGTTATCATTCTGTTGATTTCGACCACGGCCTCTACCATAACCTCTTCCTCGGCTGCGTCCTCTTCCGCGCATATCTGAACTTCGACCACGACCGCCATAGCTTCGTCGTTCCTGATCAGAATTCTTATTTCTGTTTTGTGTATCGGTTCGAGTAAACAGAAGCTTTCCGTCCTTCTCGGCAATAGCTTCACTTCCCTTTATGCGCTCTTCGAATGCTTTTAATCTCCCTATGCAGTCTTCGACAGTCATAGAGCTAAGATCAGCGAATTGCTCGATCGTAGCTACAATGGTGATGAACCTAGGCGGCATGCTGTCAAGTAACTTCTTCACAACCACATCATCTTCCAAGGATGTTCCTAGTGCATTGAATTTACTCACGAATTCGGATACTTTGCCTGCGAATTCTTCGACAGTCTCCTTATCACCCATCTTCAACAATTCAAGCTCACGTTTCAGCGTCTGTAAGCGGGCCTGCTGCACTCGTTCTGCACCGAGGAATCTAACTCGTAGTGCTTCCCATATTTCTTTAGCGCTACGGGTTGTTGCGACTTGCATCAAGATGTTCTCCGGTAACGCTTGATATATAATCGCTCTCGCCATCTTGTTTTTTCGATCATCCACAGCGTCGCCGGCACCGGGATCTACCGCCTCCCACAAACCTTGAGCGTCAAGGTTCGCTTCCATCATGACGGTCCAGGTGTTGTAGTTAGTACTGGTTAACTTTGGGCATGTTAATGATGCCGAACTTGCTTCCCTCTGATGCACCACAATCTGTTGTGGTGCTCCTTGTCCACCTCCTCCGTCCATAGTGTACTCCTGTGGTTATTCGCCCCTCAGGTAGTTTGGTATGGATTGAACTTCTTAAACTAATCTGGTTATTCACCCCAGATTAGTCTTCGTTACCCTTTGTTCGATCTGGTTATTCACCCCAGATCGTGAGTGGACTGCTTTCAGTAGGTTCACGAACACCGACCGAATGGACTTAGATCGTAAGCTGCTCTGATACCAATTGTTGGAACAATCGGATCAAAGAACAAAACACGATTTTGAGAAAACTCTTCTCGACTCTTTTTGTTTATTGAAAAACTGAATGAAAAATTACATAGAACCTATCTCTATTTATACTTGAATAAAACTAGACTTCCTAATAATACTAGACTTCATTATTCTAATCAAACACTAATAACAATCCGATAATTTAAACTAATTCAAACTAATAGATAGACTCTAAACTTATCTATATCTTTAAATGTTCCTTGCCTTGCAAGTTATCGCAATGGATTAATTTTCCACACATTTTACATTTGAAAAAACAAACAACACTTTAGGATATTTCAAAGGTGTTAATATTGATACCACCCCTTCTCTACATTAGAGAGAGAGGTAAAGAGTAGGGGATGATTCGATAATAATTTATGGTGTTTCACTAATACAAACGTATTCCAATGTTATTATACTTGTATATAGTGTAATAATGTAGGTTACGAGGTTATGAAGTACAGTCATATTGATTTTTTTTTTTTTGGAAGGTGAGTGTCTCAGCGGATGGAACCAATCGACGACAATCGAAGAACGCGAGTTCGAGCCCGGGCCTCACAGAAGTGAGTGTGCCCGTAGGACTTACCGGTGCCAGCAGGACTGAACCCGGTTCAAACCGACCAGGCGGGAACCCCACTAAAGTGGGGAAAACCCTCCCCCCCTCAGGATTCGAACCCATGACCTTTCGGTCAAGTGTCTTATCCCTCATTGGGGTGGCCAACTGGGCTAGCCCAGCTGGTTACAGTCATATTGATTTGTTTCGAATTTAAAAAAGCGTGGAATATTTGTAAATATCGTTAACAATTTGTTATTCACCGAAATCCAATATATTAAATATCATTTATTTATTACAAATGCCACGTAAATACCAGATGATCAATTAAAAAAAACGTACGTAAAAGTTCTATGCATACAATGGAGACAACTTAATTTGTGTAAATATACTTTTGAACTTTTTATGTAAAGTTTTATGATGTTTTTCATATATCGTTTTCTATAATCGTGTTTAATTTGTTTATTTGTCTATTTGTCTATAGATATAATTCAAAACGTTGTTTTATACAATAAAATAAAAGTTAATTTACTATGTGCATGTAAACCTAGATGGAGTAATTATGAGAACTACAGAGGAGCTAGCTATCTGTGACAAATGACAGCCCAACGAAAAGACAAGTCGGCGTAGGAGAATGTTGAGCTCTCTGTTTCGCTTTTCTTGCTCTATTCTCATTGCCGTCCTGCAACAATTGGTCATTTCCCGTTACTTCTTTCAACATTTTTTCTTTTTTTTTTTTTTCTTCAAACATAATTTATGTTTCGTTTTTTTCGCATTTTGTTCAAAATGCTTTGTTATACACATGAAACTTTCAGAATTTTATTCCCTTGAAAGGGTTTGGCATGGAGCTAATGAAGGTGGCCAAAACTCACGTGTCGAACACTAACTACACCGCCCATGCATTGTTGATGGTAGTAGATGTTGGTGATTTTAGTGTCATCGGGCCATTTTGGGTAATGAAGATTCCCTTAAGACCAAATGAAAAATTAAAATATACATTGATACAAGTTAGAAGGTGCGGAGTGCACACTTGATCAGGACTATTTTAATTCTGTAACTTAAAAGCTCCGACAGATTAAGTCGGTGACTATCATTGAGCAACCGACATAGTCCCACCGGTAGTTAAATAACTACCAATGGTAGTTATTGTGTAGAAACTTCCACAGGTGGTTATTATGTGGAGGCAGGGGCGGATTCAGTTCAGTAATACGGTGGGCCAGTGCCCACCGTCCAACTCCATCCCACTCTTTACGTGTAAGTTTTTCCTCTTCATCAAGCCCAAGTGTTCAAGCCAGTTTTTTATGAACGCCCAAGTGCCCAAGCCAGCCAGATGATATCTTTGAGTGGCCCATGTGCCCACTTGCTTAATTTTTTAACGCCCCAAACTAGCATCACCTATCAGAACGGCAAGACATGAAGGCATGAGATTTAAAGCTACAAGTCCACGACCTTTACACAGTACGATTATCGAAGACGCTGAATCAAGGTTTGTTTTCATATTTGCGATTCTCCATTCTGTTTTATAGGATTTTTGATTTCTGATTTCTGATTTTGTATGTAAGTAGTTGTTGAACCTAATTCGATTCATAATTGTTTCATGTATGTTTCTAATCTAAAGTGTGTTCTCTTTTAACAAATGGAATTTCTTCCACGAATCTCATAAGGGTTCTATAAGATTAGTTTGGTTTTTGTAAGTCAAGTTCTATATATAATAAGCATAATGAACTTATAACAAATCAATCGAGTATCCAAACATCAATTTTTATACTCTAAAATTTAAGTTTTATTTTAAATTTAATTATATAACTCAAAATATCAGTCACCAAACCATAAGCCTAGCTTTGAGGTAGTACTTTAAGAGATAAAGTAAATCCTTAAGTAAATGATATATATTATTTATGTGAGAAAGTACAGTGAAATAGAAATGAAATCCTAGAAGAACCCTATAACACTTGAAATGTTGAATATGATAAGTACATGTAAACTTAGGCATGAGAGGGGAAATGTTGCATAAGAGATTACCTACTCTTGTTTTTGTTTGAAATCAATTACATAATTATCTGAATGTAAGAGATGGGTGTGTGATGATGAACAATAAGCAAAACAAATCAATTTGTCACCGACTCATTTTGACTGACTTGTTTTGACACACCTTGTGTTAACCCATTCAATTTGTGCCCCCCGTCAAAAAACTTTCTGGATCCGCCACTATGTGGAGGTTAATTAACTTTCATGGGTGGTTATTGTGAGGAGGTTAATTAACTTCCGGGTGGTTATGATATGGTGGTTAATTAACTACCTTTTTTATTCCTATAAATATGAGGGTTTTCGTCTATCTTGAAGGACGATTGATAAGATCGTTTTCTCAAGGCATCTCTGGTTCACGAATTCACTCTCAATCACATATTAGGTTCTTATTTCTCGATCTGAGTTGTATCCGATTGGATTTTCGGAGAACCACTGAAATAATTCGATATGAAAGTGACTACACGCCTCTCAGATCATCAGTTGTTCATCTAAATTCCCCAACAAAGATCGAATTAATTTTTCTGTTAAGATGACGAACGGGCAATCGGTGAAAGATATGACAATCAAGTTTGACAAATTGGAAAATTTTGAAGGCCAGGATTCTGTCGATGGCAAAGGAAGATGCACCTCCTTCTTACTACTCTGAAAGTTGTGCACGTGTTAAGCACTCCCATACCGGAGATATTGGAATATGGCAATCTGGAACAAATCAGAAAGCAGTCAAAGTGGGAGAACGACAATAACATCTGTCTTGGCCACATCTTAAATGGTATGCGTGACTCTCTGTTTGATGTTTATCAAAACGCAGAAACTGCAAAAGTATTGTGGGATACTCTGGAAGCTAAGTATATGGCAGAAGATTCCTCTAGCAAGAAGTTTCTTGTGAGTAATTTCAACAATTATAAATTTTTTCGGGCAATGTGCCCAACATGACATGAAAATGGATGAATCCGTCTCGGTTTCAAGTATCATTGACAAGTTGCCTCCTTCCTGGAGAGATTTCAAACACCAATTGAAACATCAGAAAGGAGAATTAAGTTTGATTGAACTTCGGGTCAAATCAGGCCTGTGAAGCGCCTAGTTTTGGCCATTGCTAGGCTCTTTAGGCTTTTTTTTTAAATAATAATTTGTTTTAATTCATTTTAAATACAATTTATTGATAAAAAATATTTTTAATTCATTTTAAATGTTTTAAGTTGTTTCCAATCTAACAAAATTCGTTTGAGGTGTTTCGGTTCGTTTATTGGTCGTTTGTGGTTTTCGGTAGAAACATCCAAGTTTGAACAACTTTCATAAATCATTGTACGTGCTATACGGACTATACAGTCGATACCCTTTTTTTCCAAAATACAAATTTTGCATATCTAATCGATATCCTGGACTTCCGGACTCTGTTTGACGTGTTTCGGTTCTTTTAATTGATCGAATGTGTCTTCTGGAAACCACCAACGAGCACCAGCTTGAGATATGAGTTTGATTAGCTTAAAATCAGATTCAAAATCTGGTTAATGCTCAATAAAATTGAAAATAACAGTTGTTATAAAACAGGAAGCATATATTTAATTTATAATCGGAACCCTAAGACGAAGGATATGAAAGTTTTAAGCCCTAAATAAAAGCGCCAAAATCATAACAAACAAACATCTTATTGTCGAAAACATGAAATAAAAATTATAATAATAATAATAATAATAAATAATAATAATAATAATAATAATAATAATTACAAAGAGATTTAGGTAAAGTGATCAAAAGAACGAGATACCTGACTCCTAGAAGTCTTGAAGACCAAATGTCTTTTGCAAAATACTTGAAACAAGGTATGGATATGGAGAACATGGAATGAGATGATTTCGTACAAGATTCTAATACCAAAAACACTCCAATGTTGGTGGCGCAGAGCTTAGCGGGAAGATTGAACTTTTGAATGATGTTCGGCAGTTTTTGTATGGGTTTTATTTGTCGGGATATGATTTCATACAAAGATCCATAACTGAACAGTTATTTTGCAAAAAGGTAGACCACACCACTAGGCCACTCTTCAGTTATGGATTTTTTTATTAGAAAATACATTCCCAAACAATTCCAAACAACTGTTCATGCAAGCAAGTAAAATTCAGTTGCCGGACATTGTGTGAGAATGCATAGTACAAAATTCTTTTGACAAACGTCTGGTTGACCTTTCCACGAAATGCGAGCTTGACAGAAGACACTTCAATTTGATTATTTCGGGCAGACAGAACATGTTTACCAAAGTCATAGAACTTGGGCAACGTACGAAAATCGTTACATCCACACATTCCCTCAACACAAGCTTTGTCATCAGAGTTTCCAACCACTAATACCATACAATGACCACCATTACCATCCTCCTAAACTATCCCCCATCCTCTACCACCAAGAATCGCTGGCCATGTTTGATATGGAGAATTCCTATGGAAGTTTCTAAAATAGTTAAACAAAAGCTGAAATGGATGGATCATTCATTAATTTAATGAGATTTCGTGTTGGACATTGTTTCGCTTCTGTGTTGACAATTAGTTGTTTCTTTTTTCTGACTAAAACTTGAATTTAGGTAAGAACATTGTGGATGATGATGATAACTTCTCTTCAGATTCTGATTGCACCGAATCTAGTCTTCAAGGTACATTTTCATTTTAACTAATTCATTGTATTTATTACACTTCAGTACCTAAAAAATGTTCAGTTATGGACGTATACAGTCTTTCCACATGGTTAATGATCTATACTTTCCATGGGTTTGTGTCCAATGCAAGGACCTTCGAACGCGGTATGCGCATTAAATTTCATTAAATAAAAAATTCTTTCTTATTTTATTACTTGCAGTTGAGATTTTTTGTTTCTTACTATTGATAGCCATTGTAAAGTAGAAAAGAAGAAAATGAACAACGGTGGTGTTGTGTCTGCGTACAATTTTGTTTTCCCTCCCATTTCTCCATCCTATTAAATTTGAGTTGGAATTAAAATTGGAATTGGAATTCGAATTTGAATCATTGGAATTGGAATAGTAGGCCAACGAGTCCGCATTCGAATAGTAGGCCGAGGAGTGCGCAGTCTGGTAGTTCGGTTGAAGTGTCGGGTGCGTTGTAGGGAGTGGACAAACCAAGACCTAAGGTGAATCCGTTTGGTGATGCTAAACCTAGAGATGTTTTGCTTCAGGAGAAAGGTGTGGATTATCAGAAGATTGATTTTAGGAATTGATTGAGAATATATTTTTTGATCAAAGGATCCATAACTGAACAATTATTTTGAATGTTCCTGATCATTACAGAAGTGGAACGATCATCTGGATGAAGAGGAATAATCTCTCAAAATGTATTACAAAAGCAAGGGATAACGAAGATGAATGTTGTATCTTTCCCGGAAGTACTGAACAACAGAGATAACAGCTACAATTTCATCCATACAGAGTTTGTTGGATGGATTTTTCAATACAAAATGACTTAAGAACTAGAGAAGTGATTCTTAGAGATGATAAAGGTAGATCATGGTGGTGGTGGTTCCATTGGTATAGAATAATAATAATATTGTGTGTGGGGTGGGTGTTGGTAGTGTGGGTTTTTATAATGTGTCTGAATAGTGATGGATGAATGATGGGGATAAACCATTAGGAACAGTAACAATCGCTTTACAATGCCGAAAATGACTATCATTAATCTGGTTTACGAGGAATGGGTTGAAGGTGTGTGCTGTATGTATAGAATGGTGAATTATTGTAAGGTGTTAGGTATATGATGGAAGGGTTTGAAAAGAAATAGCACAATCTTTCTTTAATGTTCTTTATAATTCAAAGGAACTATGTTACAAATGAACTTCAAGTCAGCTAGGTGTTTGTCAAAAAAACATACTTGAAATCAATGGGAAGGTAAACAAAATCGTCTAATTTTCATCCGTTTGTTAGCGCCGATCCGACAGTTGATTTATTTCCGCAACCAGTACAACGACCTCTATATGGGTTGCTTGTTCCATTTTTATGAAAAAAGTAATGGAAGAACGTTTCCCTTCTTGTTTGAATTATGGATCTCGCTGTCGCAAAGGTTAGTAGATACCATGGATCAGAGAGATTTAAGCTAATAAAACTCATATCTCAAGCCGATGCATGTTGGTGGTTGGTGGTTTTCATAAGACATGTCCGATCAAAGGATAACGAAGATGCAGGTTGGTGATTATTACTTTGTTTTTTAAATTTTTTATTTTTTTTACAATAATTATATTAGAAAAAACCCACTTCAAACCACAAAAAAAAAACCCAAAATCACCCCCTGATCCAAAACGCCTCGCTTTGGCCGTAGCGAGGCGCTGTGGATCTTACCTTTTTAGCTTTTCCTGCACTTCATACTGGCGTCGTTAAAAAGTAACCCAGCGCCTCGCTATGGCCATAGCGTTGCGCTTTAGGGGGTGAAAATAGAATTAAGGGGGTTTTATTATAACCAGCTATATTAATTTAGGGGGGACGGGGCGCCAACAGAATTTGGCACGGGTACCCTAGTACCAGCACGGTAACACCGCCACCACCAACGCTGTTAGGGGTCCCGTAAACCAATTTATGGTTCTTCTTACCGTGTTGGTACAAAGGAAATGGTCATATTTGTTGACCAATAAATGATTTTTCAACGTTTTTTTTTTCATTTGACCGTTTACATTTAGACCGTTTTTTATATTTTACTCTATATAACTCTATATAAACCCTATCTACACATACAATTTTACACAACTACATCTAATATGGGTGGTGGTAATATGTTTCCGAATACGTATCGTCGACGACAATCATCCCGCACCGCAACACGTCAACCGATTTCACACCCACCGACTACACACCAACCAACCACACATACATACCATACAACTACACATACACCGACAACACACCAAGCAACTACACACACACACCGACTACACAACCTTCCCCAACATTTGAATTTTACGAGCCAAAAGATCCTGACGATTTGACCACCGTAGAATTGATTTACGTATATGATTACGTAATGGCTCTACTACAATTAAGAACAATAGGGGTTGGAGATGTTGTCCGAGTGCCGGAGCGTGTCAATCCTCCTATAGTGCGAAACCCACCGGTACAAAACCCCCTGAACGAAGGTTATGAAACTGATCCCGGGGCCGAATACGTAAATAATTCGGATGAAGAAATGTATTGGCCGACACCCGAAAGTGAGGGATATCAATACGAGAGGTCAGACGGGCGTGATAGTGATCGTGACGTTTCTTCGCCTGATTCAATCGCGTATTCTTTCTTTTTTTAGCTATGTTTAAGTACTATTTTAATTAGGTTTATGTTTATGTTTAATTAATGTTTTAATTAGGTTAATTATGTTTGTATTTTGATTGTTAATTTTTTTAACGGTTACTTTCATTAAACATTTAAAAACCATTAAACATTAAAAACCATTAAGCATTAAACAACGTTAAATATCAAACAATAAACAACATTAAACATTACTCATTAAACCTATGGCGCAACAATCGCCATGTCGCAAAGTGGATGAAGTTACTCCCGTGTGCATGGTAATAGTCACGGCGCGTGACTTGGATTGCAATGTCTTCTTGAAGGTTAGGGTGCCTCCTCATCGTGGCGTCATAGAGGGTGTTCCATCGGATACACTTGAACCAGAGAGCATGCCACTTACTAACGAGCGAATCCTAGGGGCGGTCATTTGTGCCGGTTATTTCATTGAATTCCACCGACACCCGGTTCCAAAACGAAGCTCTCCTCAAATCGGCAGCATCGTTTGAGTTTCTCACTGTCAAGTATGCCCTAGTTAACGTGATCTCCTCATTTACATTCAACGGAACCATTTTAATGATATGATTAAAGTATGATAATAGGTTTTGGTGTGATTTTGGTATTGAAGTTTATGGGGTTTTTATAGAAGAAAATGCAACGGTTCATTTTCTTGAATTATGGTTTTAACGGTTACTTTTTAAACGGTTAGAACATTAATTACCATTTGAAACTTAAAAGACGTTACTTTTTTAATTTAAATGAAAATATAAATAATAGAATCAGTGGAGTGCTGCCCCCAAAAAGTGTTTCAGTGAAGTGATATGACAATGCAGGATTAGTAAAAATCAGTTAAATGGAAAAAAACTAAGCAAACGCCTTTCCCCTTTAGACCATGTGTAATGGTGGGTGAAAAGGACATTTTTGACACTTGGCATGTGGGGCCACTTTGGTGGGTGAAAGGGGGCTTGAAATGGGCAAGGGTGTAATGGTGGATGAAATGGGCATTTTTAAAAAATAAAAACAAAAAAAAATGATTGGTGCCTTCATTGCTTTGGCCACTTGGCAGAAAATGATTAGCCCATCAATTTTTTCACCTACGCGAAATATTTCGCTTGGGGCAGGTTAACGCCCCGTTAACATGGAGGGGGCGGTGTTCTTGGGGTTAATGGGGCGCCAAAATTGGGCTTTAACGCCCATTTCGCTAGCCTTTACACATGGTCTTAGAGCTAGGTTAGACTATCCGTTGTGGCTAGAGGTGAGCACAAGCTTCATCCTCTCATATTGCGCCATGTCAGCGCCCAGTTGGCATGGTGAAAAAGCTTCTGCTCACTCGCGTGATGCTGTTGTGACTGGGTCCGGGACGTTCTTTGGGACATTTTAAGAAGGGCTGGGATCTCAGCCAAGAAGGAAGCTCCTGTGAATTTCCTCCCGGACCCCGCTGACGGGAGATCCACCCTACGTCCAGCAGACCTGCTTGTCTTTGGGTGGGCCGGGGGGAAACACGCTTGCGTCGACCTAACAGGTGTATCTCCTCTGGTTGGTTTGAGGGATAGTGGTTTTTTAGCAGGGCAAGCTGTGCGGAAAGCAGAGGCGAAGAAAGTTGAGAAGCATGCTAAAGCCTGCGAGGAGAACCAACATGTTTTTGTTCCCCTGGCATTTGATACCTTTGGCTCTCTGACGCCGGAAGCCATCCGTTTCCTGACTAGAGTCCAACGGGTTATTCATAGCAGTGTCTCGACTCCGGGGGGACATGGGTTCGATTTTAGTAGGGTAGGGTTTGCTATCCAGAAAGGGGTGGCGGCGCAGCTTGTTGCCCGCCTGCCCGCTATCTTGATGGAATTAGTCGCGTTTTTATGTTTATGAATGAAAAAACTACTAATAATATTAAAAAATAATAATAATAAATTTTTTTTTGATACTTTCTAAATTTGTCAAAATTATATTAAAACAAAATAAAGATAACTACAAATTAGATTAATGTTTACAATAAACTATAAAAAACTAAAAACTAATCTAATAGAAGATCATCGGGACGTCTAGCCCACAAATGCTCGACTAATTCATGCTTGGTTTACGCAAATACCGTCGTGAGTAAATAGATATGATCCCTACGCAAATATATATATATATATATATATGTGTGTGTGTGTGTGAACATATTTTAAAACGACTTTTGATAATAAAAGTGTAAAAAAAATGTGAGTAAACTATGGGTCTGTTTGGTATAAGGTAATGGAATGGAGGGGGAATGGAATGGATGAGGTAATGGAATGGACAAGGTAATGGAATGGATCATTACCATTCTATGTCTTGTTTGGTTGCCACGTGGGAATGAAACAAAACATTACTTTGTGTTGTTAGATATGTAGAAAAAAACGAAGGAATAAAATCGGAGGTGAGTGGTTGTGGTGGGTGGTAGTCGGTGGCGGTGGTGGTGGGTGGTGATATGTGGCGCTAGCGGCGGTGGTGGGTGGCGGCGGCGGCGGTAGTAGAGATGGTGGAAGGTGGAGGTGGACGACCGTGATGGTCGGTGGGCGACGATGGTGAGTAGTGGCGGTGTGTGGTGGTATCATGGTGGTGGGTGGCAACGGTCATGGTGGGTGGCGACGACAGTGGTGGGTGGCGACGACGATGGTGGGTGGTGGCGACGACGGTGGTGGGTGGTGGCAACGATGGCGATGGGTGGAGGTGGATGGAGGTGAGGGTGGGTGGGTGACGATGGTAAGTAGTGGCGGTGATGGGTGGTGGTGGTAGGTGGCGGCGGTAGTGGTGGGTAAAGGAAATTGTGGTGAGTGACGGTGGCAGGTGGTGGAGGCAGCGGTGGGTGGGTGGGTGACGGTAGTGGGCGGCGTTGGGTGGTGTTGGATAGCGGTGGTGGTGGGTGGTAGCGGGTGGTGGCGGCGACGACAATGACGGCGGTGGTGGGCGACGGTGGTGGGTGATGACGGCGGTGGTGGGTGGTGGCGGCGGCAGCGGCACGGCAGCGGTGGTGGGTGGTGATGATGGTGGTGGGTGGTGGTGGTGGAGGGTCATGGTGTTGTTAGTAAAAAGTGAATGAGGGATGGAATAAAAAAAACATGGGGGGTGGATGGAATGGTTTTGAGGGAATTGAATGCCTTATAGAATGAGTGATTCCATTCCTTTAACCAACCAAACACACTATTTTTCATTACATCGTAATGGTCCATTCCATTCCCTCTTTCATTCCATCATACCAAACGCTACCTATGTATAGAGATATACCTTGAAAAAAATAATGAAGAGTGTCTCGCGCAATTTTTTCGGGCATCGGAAAATATACTCGCCCATTGCGTCTGATGCAATCCGTAGGCTAGCTGCCAAATAGCGGCCGTACATTTTTGTACGGAGGTGAATCCGAGTCGGCCCCTTGCGTCTACTCTTTGTTAAAAAAAGGATAACGCTCCGACAAATCATTTGATAGGCGCATGAATAATTGTCTTCTCATTCGAAAGTGTCGCCTAAAATGATCTTCAGTATACACGGGATCCGGGCTGAAGTAGTGTCGATACAAAGTATCGTTTGCTTCCTCTCTATCACGGTCAAGCGCCGGCTGTCGGGTTAGCATCGAAATCCTTCGTCTTCGAGACCGTGCTATGAGGTAGTCAATCGTTATCCTACCCACTTCCATAAACAACTCGTCTTCTTCGGACGAGTCGGACGAAGACAAATCGTTCCATTGCAAAGCCAATTTGTAGTGGGTGAAAGAATTTTTTTTTTTATGGTTTGTGTGGTGTGAGAATTGAACATTTATAGGTTGCGAAAAAATAGCTAGCTGGCTGCCAACGGTCGCCAGTTAACGGCTATATTAACCAGCCAACGGTCACATTTGACCCGCTATCACACGCGAGTGTGGTAGCTTCGGCTAGGTCGCGGGGACCGTTAATTTTGGGATGTTATGATTCAAGCTATCCACGTGTATCAATTTGTGGCTCACAGCTACTCGCTCGCGGGTCACAACGGAACGGATAATCTTATATAGTTATATGCTCATATATGTAAATGATAGTTGGAATGGTAATTCTGTTGATGTGATTGGCGAGAAAAATTCGTTCTGCGTAGGCCTTATTCTTTAGTCATATCAACATCCTTACAAGTCAATACCTAAAGATTTTGTATTCGATCCAACATTCAATACCGTCTCTAATTAAAAAGTCAACTTCATAAACCTAGACATTTATTTACTCGTTTTAGTTTTTAATAAATTACAAAAAACAATTGTCCTTCCATCTGCAGCGCACTGGTTGTGACATCCGGGTGAAGCCCGGGTTCGAGTTCAACGGGGGGCGAAATGGTTTATCCTTCCAGGGGGCTCCCGTGCATCTGGGGTCGGCTCAACGAGGCGTATCCCGATCGAGGAATTTTGCCAGTACTCTGGTTTGGAGGGTTTCGTTGACCGTTAAAAAAAATTACAAATTTCTTATAACATGATAATTAGTATATTTTGACCTCTATCATTTAAAAAAATAAAAGTCACGGATAAAGTCATGCCTTCACGATTTTGTGTCATTAACCAGCCAGTAATTCTATCACGTGCAAACGTTGAAATCGGCACCATGTTCATCACCATCTTCATTCACTGTATGTGATTTATAACAAGTACAAAATCAATTTTTAGGTGAAAAATATAGGTTAATAGCTGTATAACAACACCCTAGATGCCAAGTTAATCCGATAAAAGGAAAAGACTCTATGCGTAAGAGAAGCGAGATCAATGTCTTGACTCTTGGATGTTGAATTATTATTATCCTAACATTTTGATAACATGTATTTTTATTTTTCATGCAAGTTAAATAAATAAATTTAATAAGAAGTATTTTTGAATTTGGAAGTGATATACGCCAGATGAGAACAAAAGTGTGTAGTTATGACTTATGATGATGATGGGGGCCGATAGGGGGAATGATGATGGAAATACCTGCAAAAAAGGAATAATGAGAAGACAATCCTCTTTCCATTCCTTTTGCCTTCTAATCCCTCCAAATCTCTCCACACAATGACACAAACCCCATAGTTTTTTTATTTCACAAATAATTTATATTATTATTATAATTTTATTTGATTATTAAATTAATAAAAGAACTTGTTAAATGTCAAAGTCATCTTCACTCATCCTTTTTTTTAACTGAATTGTTAATGCATTAGCACTAGATAAATGATTGCCCATTGAGTAGCCCAAATCCTAGAGAAAAACCCATTGCACAAAGGTCCACTACGGTAAAATTCTTTTGGATCGAATTCAAACATGAGACCAAATGGCCTCAAACTCTTATCTTCACTCTTCCAAAAGAATTAACATACTTTTAAGTTTTTTTTAAACGGCGACTTTCTTTGTATTTATAATGAGTTGTGCTTATACTTTTTTCTTTACAATACACTGCTATTTTTATACAAAATATAATCTCAGTAAAACAAATACACAACTGTGAGACCTTTGCTCTAGAGACGTCTTTAAAGATTTTGGTGCTCTATCGGAGTTATTAGAAATAATGTTTTATAAACCTTAAGTTTTGAGTTTTAAAAGAGTATTAGGTTTATAAATGGGCTAAGAGCATTCACAACTAATCCACCAAATCCCCTCCATCAAATTACACTAAAAATCACTACTCAACCTCTAAATCTTCTCTCTCCTAATTAAAATTATAATACTTTTTCATACTTTTATCATTATATTTTCTCTCTCCTCACTCACAACCACTTCCAAAAAATATTAAAATATTTTTAGGGTGTGAACAGTAACTTTTCATATTTAGGGGTAAAAGTGTTTCCACCAAATATTCTCTATATCCTCCACTCACAACCACTTACACTCACCCCATATAATTTGGTGGACACACTCACATAAATTTGGTTCCCGGGTTGTGAATGCTCTTAAGTTTCCAAGTTTTAGTCAAATAAGTTTTCAATGAGTCAAAGTTTTAAGTTTAAAATGAGTTTTCTATTAAAAAAATACGTATAAATACATAACATGTATATATAGGTATTTTTTAAAACAAATATGTTCCGAACACGACAGATCCTAACCGTGAGTCTTCCTAAGTCACATTAAAAACCTCCGTCACATAATTTGTGTGTTTGAAATTTTTTTGGGTTATTATCAGATTTTTTAATACTTAAGTTTCTAGAGGTTGTATTTATTGTCTCATGTGTTCAATTTAATATTTTACTGAGATTGATAGACAGCTAGCTACAAGGGATACGACTTCCTCTGTGGAAACTACTTTTATAGTTCAGGATTAATTCTCAATGCAAATATACTTTATCGAACAAATCGAATGTAAAGACAAAACAAAAATATAATTCATATAAGGCTATATGCCTATATGATGTGGAGTAGGTTGGCGGGTCCAACCTAAATCCGAAAATTTTACATGAATTCGAACCCGACCCGAACCCGAAAAATGTGACATACATATGAACCCGAACCCGACCTTATTATTCTCAGGTTGACCCGAACCCGACCCGTTCAACCTGAATTTTTTTATTTTTCTGCAAAAATAATGTATTAAAATTAAAATTTTACTACAAAAAACACAAACATATATAAAACATGTATTTTTATTTATAAAATCTAATACCAATTTCTATTTTAAGTTTATAAGTGTAGCATAAAATACTTAACCAATTTAATTTATAACATAAAACACATCGTAAAAAATAATATATAGTATAAACATGTTAAACGAGTCAACCCGCCAACCCGCCCGGGTTGACCCGAACCCGACCCGTTTAGCTAAACGGGTTCACGGGTTCAACCTGAACGTAGCTAAGGAGAATACGTCCACTGCCACCTCACCTTCCCGAGGTGTTTGCCGAGTCCACACCGTTAGGCCTAAGTAGAAAGTGATTAAAGTAGCTAAGGAGAATATGTACACGATAATTTTACCGAGCCCCATCCAATCTTTCTTTGTCATGTCAACTTCACACTCATAATAATCATTTTTACCTCTGCCAATTGGTTGGTTACATCTTGTGGAACGGTAACAATTTTCAATATTGTCGTTGGCGACGGTGTTGCCGTGTGGCAACCTTAACCGAGCACCCATTGCCCTGGGCGCCCCCCGCCCCTCTAAGAGGGTTGTACCAATAGTCTCACCCTTGGTTTTAAAAAGCGCGCCTGAGGCGCGAGGCGACCTCAGGCGCAGGCTGTTGCGCCTTATTTAACACAAGGCGAGTGTTGTACAGGAAGCGAGAGCTTTTGCGCTTTTCTTTCCAGGCGATGAAGCTAAGAAGCGCTCGCTTTAATGACAAGAAGCCTAAATTAGGGTTTAAAAGAGAAAAACAAGTAATGAGTTTAAAAGAGAGAAAATATTAGAACTTACAAGCTAATAAGCTATGGAATAAGAGAAGTAAAGAAGAAATCATAGCTAATCCAGGTTTCATGTTGATGTGTAGCAAGGTTACAAGCTTGGCGGCTGATTTTTAGGGTTAGATGGAGGATTAGAGAGAGAGAGAGAGAGACAATAGCAACTTGTGTAAATACGTCATTTCTTTAGGTTTAAAAAGATGTTCACTGCTTTATTTTTCTTTTTCAGCTTTTCTTTTAACTAAAAATATGTTTTATCCTTAGAGTTTCATCTTTTATCAAAACTAGCTATATTAATACACGCGCGTTGCGCGATATGAAGTTGCACGATTTTCATATGAAGCCTTGCGCACTTCGCGTTAAACTAAATCATTGTATAGAAATTGAAATTAGTTTTTTTTTATTCCAAACAAAAAACACAAAAACTTAGCCGGAGGCTAGGCCAACATGCAACCAAAGACAGACTTAAACAAACATAAGAAAAGCACAATATAACCCAACAGCAAACCCCTACAGACCTGCACTAAAATCTATAACAGCTCCAATTCAATATGGAGATGTCCAAAGTATTCGATCTTTTAAGTATCCGCCAAAAGGTTGCATCTTTGATATCTTCCAACATCATGTGGAGAGAAATCTTCACACCTTTACACGCTTTTGTCATTCCAAGCCAGCCAAATCCACGTCATTAAAATTGGTCAAAACTACATGTCAAATAAATCACATTCAACTCCCCATGTCAAAATTGGGCCTGCACTCACAAAACAATTTAATGTGTCACACAATAGGTTTATAAAGTGTCATCAACTTCAAAAATTAATAGAATAAATGAGAAGTACTATTATACTTGAACATGGCAACTCCTGTAAAATCTTACACGCTTGCGCATTGTGGCGAGAGAACTGGTCTTGAATGAAACCTGCAAACATGTGTAATCAAGAGACTTTAGCATACCATTAAGAACTATAGACAAACTTTGAGATGTGTGGTCAGAACCGGCAGCCACCGTGATCAGCCTTTCTACTAAATCTTAAAAAAACAACAATTAAGCATGAAATAAAACAATCAAAAGAAAGAACAAAACACTAACACATTTAATCGGTATATAACTCAGTAACTTAGGAAATAAAAACACTTATACGAAATGAATAAAAGAAACATGTCAAATGGTTAAATACCTCTTGTGTGCATGATTAGGCTCCATTGTTGAAACTATATATACCTTACGTGCAATGGACTCTAGAAATGCATATATTTTTAAACTTTGGATTTCTACCATTTGAGTCATTGGGCGGCTAGCTGCAAGTCTTATCAAATATAAGACTGCCACCAGACCCAACAATTTTTTTTTCTACCGTTAAGGATAGCATCCCTACAACTATAAAACCAATATCTAAATTGAACCTAGCCAACAACTTGCATTAAGCGAAACAATCAAGTTCATCGTTTAAAGAAACAATCAAGTTCACTGATTAAAGCCATTTACATCTATATAGAATTATCATAATATCATAGAAAGCCATTCGTTAGTTCATGAGAAGCGGCCGATCCCATGCATATTGTATGTACATCTGGTTGCACAAATTGCATAGTATCATAAAGAGCCACTCCCGGTATTACCCATCCGCCAGGAGAGTTTATAAACAAATACAGATCTTGGGTATCATCCTCGATACTGAGATATATCATAAGACCAATAAGTTGATTTGAGACCTCGCTATCAACCTCTTGACCTAAAAAAAGTAATCTTTCTCGATAAAGTCGGTTGATTAGGGTAAGTAGATTCCAATACTTTTTCTTTTTTCATAGCAAGTTCCTTCTAACTTATAATAAAAGGATTTTCTTTTATTTTTCACTAAACTAAATACGAGTTTGTTAGTTCATGAGAAAAACAAAAGACAGTTCACATTACATAGAAAGCCATGTACATCTATGCGAAAAATATATATGTGGAGCAAAATAACTAAAAAAGTGTGCATTTACGCATTAGTATTTATGTTTTGAAGCAACTAAAAAATCACGTTTCTTTTATACTGCAAAGACCAATAAGATATACATGACTTTTCAGTATCTACTATAAAAGGCAACCAAGCATGAACAACGGATAAGAGTTTTGTACAGATACATGGCTTAAGCTTTTGTGGTTTTGCATAGATCTGTGAAGGATTAATTAAGAGCTAAACAACGTAACAATGGAAAAAACATCAAAAGTAAGAATGCATACCCATCTTTGTCCGTCAATATATCTGGTAGTATATTTCCAATCTTCAAAGAGCACAAAGCTTTAACTCCCTTTAAAGAAGGGAAAGAATTAAAAATTATAAGAGGTGATATAAATCACATAATTAGAATCAAGAATAATAACTTGGTAAAAGGGCATACTTAACTCACATGGCAAAGAAAAATAGTAGGCTCCTTCAACCATTATGCATCTTTGACCACTCTAACATTAACAAAACTAAGCCGGTATCAAAGTTAAATGTAAATCTGAATTAATTATTAATCGAACCCCGAATCGAACGATTCAACCTATCCTGAAATGAGCATTAAATCGAACACCTGGTGACTGGTGTGCACAGCGGGAGTTTAAATACTCTGCAGATTAAAGTCAATAAAGTTTATGCAACAACGAAGATTCAACCTATCCTTAAATTAAAATTTATTATCTTAATAATATAAGGTTTTCGTTTTGTGGATTATGCAAACCTCACTAATTTACACCTCATACAACTTATTTTACAATACAAACATGTAGAAACCTAAAGTATTACAGTTACGAAGCATAGTAAAGCTACAATCAAACCTGTCAAGGGTGCCCTGAGATTCATCAATCAACACAGATATGAGACATACAAGCTTTCATCGGTTGAAGGGATCCTCGCCGTGACTGCTCTCCACTGCCAGGAGGAAGGGGCGTGCCTAAAATGTGAAGAAGAAGAAGAGTGACTTGAGTAATGAAATGGTTTTAGCGATAAAGAGGTGGGAGATGACTGATGAGATATGGTGAGGGAGTTGGAATCGATGCAGATGAAACACCCAAAAATGTTTAGGTTAGCGACACGTATTTGCGGTGAAACTCCACACACATTCTCAGACCTACACGTATCAGGAGAGTGGCTAATTGTCAAATGACGTAAATACCCAGCTTAAAAGAGTTATTAACTAAAATGGCAAAGTAAAAAAAAAAAGGTTACCACCAAAACAACCCCATGCGGGACTCGAACCGAAGATGCAAGGGATAATAACCAGCAACCAAACCACCACCCCAGCAGATCAGATTGGAAATTGTTTCAACACAATAATTATTTAAGATAACAAAAAAAATAAAAAAAGAATGAAATCACTATTCAAATCAACTCATCTATTAATATAGTACATATAATTGGTTATTATGTTATTAGCAATCATGGGTTTCAACAAATAGCTCTTATTTCACTGTTGTGTTCGACTGTGGAAGTAGTGGAACAAGAGTTGATGTATATGAATGGATGTCAAGAAATGGAGTTGCAACTAATAGTAATAGGGATTTAGGATTCCCAATTTTGCTGCATACTTTTCCCAATAATTTGACGAAAACCGATTACAGTAAAGATGGTTGTGCATACCATTGTATGCAAACCGAGCCGGGGTTGGATAAAGTTGTGCATACAATTTTTGTGTTGGCTACGGCCGGATTAAGAAGACTGGATAAAGAAGTTGCTAATGGGGTTTTGGATGATATTGAGGCGGTTGTTAAGTTGCATGAGTTTAGGTATAGGAGAGATTGGAGGATTAGAGTTTTGAGTGTTTGGATTGCGCTAAACCGTCATATGGGTATGTTTGGGAATTCATCAAGATTGGACACTTTAGGTCTACTTGATCTTAGTGGTTCTTCGTTGCAGGTCCGGTTGCAATAGAAATTAGACAACCAACGGTTAATGATCGTGATGTTTTCAGATCAAACATCGGTTCTTTTGAGCACGAGATTATGGCAGCCTCGTTATCGGCTTTTGGATTGAATGAAGCTTTTGATAGAACTGTTGTTATGCTTAGTTATTCGCAAGCTTTTGTAGAACGTGAGTTTGAAACTTTTGATATTGGACATCCATGCCTTGGTTATGAATTTAAACAAAACTACACTTGTCATGGGTGCTTTGAAGGGAATTTAACTAGGAAAATGAGGAACAAGAACGATATTTATATAAATTTAGTTGGAGAGCCGAATTGGGAGCATTGTAAGTTGTTAGTAGGGGTGAAAATGAGCCGAGCAGCTCGCGAGCTACTCGAGATCGGCTCGGTAAAAAGCTCAAAACGAGCCGAGCCTTATCGAGCTCGAGCCGAGCTTGAGCCTAGAACAAAGCTCGTTTACTTATCGAGCTCGAGCCTGGAATATAAAGCTCGCCAGGCTCGTCGAGCCTTATCGAGCCTAGTATAATATTAGGTTTATTAATATTTTATGGAATTTACACCACATTTAAAGTTGTTTAATAAACGAGCCGAGCCGAGCTTTTGACTTATCGAGCCTAAACGAGCCTATTATATATTATTTAATTTAATATATTAACTAATAAACACTAAACGAGCCGAGCCCGAGCTTGAGAAACTACTAATGAGCCGAGCTCGAGCTTTAAAAACAAAGCTCGAACCGAGCCGAGCACGAGCTTTTATAAGTTAATCGAGCTCGAGCTCGAGCCTGACCGAGCTCGGGCTCGGCTCGGCTCGTTTGCACCCCTAGTTGTTAGCAAGAGCTGCAGCGGTTAATTTAAGCGGTTCATCAGACTGGTCAAAGTTATCTATGTTAAACATGATAATCAAAGATGAATAGACAAGAGAATGAGAAAAAATTGTATTGTATATTGTTGTGTGTCTATTACATCTCACGTACAGAAGTTAAATACACATTACAAGGACATATAAATGGAAGTACAGTGAAGGACAATGAATGGCTTAGCTGTACATTAGGCGATTATTGTGGGTCTTGTGGTCCAAGAATTAATAGCCCAAAAATGGAAATGATGAAAACTGATCCTAAAAATCTTCAATCAAATATTTCAACATTCCCCCTCAAGTTGAGTAGTAGGATTTTCAATATTCAACTTGCCAAGACAATGATTGAAGATTTTTTCGCTGACGGCCTTTGTTAGAATGTCTGCGAGTTGGTTTTCTGAACGAACAAATGGAAGTTCAATTATCTCTGCCTCAAGCTTCTCCTTGATGAAATGTCGATCAACTTCAATATGTTTTGTGCGATCATGTTGGACCGGATTTTCTGAAATTTGAATTGCCGCTTTATTATCGCACAAAATTTTACTGGACTTGGTTGGAGGATATCCGATTTCTGTCAAGAGTTTTCGTATCCATAGTATCTCAGCTAGCCCGCGTGCTATACCTCGAAATTCTGCTTCAGCACTGGACAGGGCTACCACCTTCTGTTTTTTGCTTCTCCAAGTAACCAGATTTCCACCAACAAGAGTGAAGTACCCAGATGTTGATCTTCGATTTCCTTTATCTCCTGCCCAGTCTGCATCGGTATATATGTGAGCTTCGAGATGCCCATTTGTTTTGAAAAAGACTCCATGACCAGGTGTTCCTTTGAGATATCTGATAATTCTCCACACGGCTTCCATATGGGTAACTTGAGGCTGATGCATGAACTGGCTCACAACTCCGACTGCATAGGCAATGTCGGGTCTTGTGTGAGAGAGATAGATCAGTTTTCCCACTATCCGCTTGTATTCTCCTTTGTCAGCTAGTTTAGCATTTTCCTCCATGTAAAGCTTTTGGTTTACCATCATAGGGGTATTCACGGGTTTGCAATCGATCATCCCTGTTTCTGCCAACAAGTCAAGAATATATTTCTTTTGACAGATGAAAATTCCCTTTCTTGACCTCATGACTTCGATTCCAAGAAAGTATTTAAGTCTGCCCAGATCCTTCATCTCGAATTCCTTGAATAACCTTATTTGAGAACACCTATATTTCGTGCGAACCGTGAGAACGGCATCTAAAACCATTCAAATTCAAAATTTCTTTTTACATTTATCTTTATTACTAAAATACAATCCCAAAAACACAATTTACGCGTAAAAATTCAAACGTATACGAAAAAAATTTGTTTTTACACATGTGTAAATTTACTGTTTATACATGTGTAAACTGTTTCATTTACACATGTGTAAAAAGTTAATTTGAATGTGTTTTTTCAAGAAAAGATGAATTATTTGAAAAGAACATTCGTTTATTAATGTTGTATTTTGATTATAATGAGGTTTGTATTAAAAAATTTTGATTTTGATTGATTTTTTTACTTGTTCTCACGGTTCTCACAATATTTAGCGTTCTCAAGATAACCCTCCCCTATATATATATATATATATATATATATATATATATATATATATATATGACCTGACTCATTTCCGATAACTTTAAGTCGAAACGTAAATTTATGCCAACACATACATAAAGAAGCATGTGAGAAGATTGTTATTTCTTTAACTAAAAGAATGAAATCTAGGGCTAAACTAAATATGAAAATCTTCAATATTTGGGGGATGAAATGTAATATATATGACCTGTCTCATTTCCAATAACTTTAAGTTGAAACGCGAATTTATACGGACACATACATAAGATATGATCGAGAAATATTAAAACATTATATTAATAATATTTTTTTTTAAATAATATTATTTTAAAAAATAAAAAAATTGAATAACTCATTTTGGTGTGGGTATTTGATCATGATAAGAGGTTAGAGGATATCCCTCCTATACGTACACTGATACACACTCAAGAATTTCGACACATCTTGATATAGTATTAATTGCCTTCTCAGTTTATTTGTTCCATTATCCAACTTAGGGGTGTGCATGGGTCGGTTTGGGTCGGTTTTTACCCTTAACCATAACCATAACCGCTATTTCGGTTATGGGATTTTCGTAACCATAACCATAACCAAACTTCGGTTATGGTTAATCGGTTATGAATTCGGTTATGGTTATTTCGGTTATTAACCAAAAAAATCAACCAAAGCTAACTTTCGGCAAAATTATAAAATTAAAAGCCCATGGGTCTTAAAAACTCAGAACCTACAATGATAGACTTAGCTTGGGTTATTATTTATAAGTTAATCAAGACTACACTTTCTAGTTAAGGTACCAATGTGAGATCCCTTTTAATAAGATATTAACAAAAAAAAAAACATATTTAACCCCTTGGTTACAACTTACAAGTTTAATTCATCATAAAAAAAAAGAATACTACATCAATATCATGTTGTTAATAACATACTTTTATTATAGTTAAAAAAACCTTTATATAGTTAATATAGAACATAAATCTATTACATAAACTTAACAATACAAGTTCGGTTCGGTTCGGTTATATCGGTTAACCAAAGCTTCATAACCATAACCATAACCGCTCGGTCGGTTATAGAAATTTCATAACCATAACCATTGGTTATGTTGGTTATCGGTTAAAATCGGTTCGGTTATATCGGTTATGGTTCGGTTATGTCGGTTATGGTTAATTTTGCTCACCCCTAATCCAACTTATTAGATCATGAAAGTTTCTAATGGGTCCCTTCTATCTTTATCATATTCTCTCCCTCATTATAGTTTTCCGTGTTATACAAACAAATCTGTTGAGAACAACGAACTCTAAACATCATCATCATACTCAGTTAATCTCACCAATAGCAAAAATTAAGGTAGGGTCTGAGAAGGGTAAGTTCTAGACACCCTTACCTCTACCCCGTGGGAATAGAGAGGCTGCTTCCAGTGAGACAACAACGAACTCTAAACGGTCATCATAATCGTTTGGGAGATATAACCTGCCGATAAGTGCTACCCTATTTCAACTATTTGATCGACTACACTCCCTCCACCTGTATATTCTTGATTGGGTTGAAGATTTAATGTGTAATTTGATTATAGACTAAATTACAAGTTTTGTCTTTTAGCTTTACACCTGATTGCAAAGAATGCCCTTTAAGTTTAAAATTGATGAGTTATATACTTTATGTTTCAAAATCTTGCACGTTTTGTCCTTTGAACCTAACCCAGTTAAATTTTATGGTTAAATCAACTCATGTTAAGGCACATGTGTCACACCACGCCAATGGCGGAAACACGTGGCGCGACGCTCGAAAGCATATCAAAGTCAAGATTAACACAAACTATATTTAATTAGAAAAGATCATTATATTAAGATGTCGGGAAGGAGTACCTGGTTTCAAACATTACTTAAAACCACAAACATTAAGTTTTAAAGTGGGGTGTTTCCGTTTATGTCCCAACCCGAAGGTAACAATAGATGAAACCCCCAACCATTGTCCGACATCCCAAATTCCACCGTACTAGCCGCATACCTGTTCAGCACTTAGTTACCTGAAAGATATGTTTAAAAAGACGTCAATATATAAAATATTGGTGAGTTCACAGGTTTTAGTTTCGTAAATACGACATTTTTACATCCTGTGCAAATCCAGCACATTTTTACATCCTGTGCAAATCCAGCACATTTTTATATCCTGTGCAAATCCAGCACATTTTTATATCCTGTGCAAATCCAGCACATTTGTGGCCTTTGTATGGAGTAGCTAGCTCCTACAAATTATGATGATGAGCAATCCCCTGAGTCCCATAACCAAACCAAGACTAATAAATATGCCCCGCTCCAAGTCGTTTCTCGGAACCCAACGACTTAAGTTTAGAATACGTGCACCCCAGGCATACGCCGATGCATAATCGACGCTATCGATTAGGGGTGGGCCTTGTCAGGCACCAATAGTACTATCCAAATATTCCTTCAGTTTCATTTACCTGAATTAATGGTTACAGTAGCGAGGACCCAACCCCGAGTGGCGACCAAAAACTCAAGTACTCATCATGCCACTTACCACATTTTAACCTTTGAAAACATTTCAATATGTGATAACTTTTGACAAACATATCTTTCCCCCAGTTAAAACAGTAAAATGGGGCCGTGAAACTCACCTTAATTTCCATGCTTAGCTAGCAAATAAAATCCAAAGCTTTGACCGACTTCCTCGTGCCCTAATTACCAATGAAGGACACCTTAAAGTCTATCATATATACACCTAGCTTAATTTCCGGTTAAAAGATAGCTTATTCAATTATCCTGACTCGTGTGTAGTAACCCGAGTCTTTAAGTGTTTTAACTCGACGAACCGATCGTGACTTATCATAGTTCCTGTGTTCACATACGAAATAGTACCCAAGTCGCGCACTTGTTACTATTCGTGTGCAAACTATGTCGGACTAATATCACGAATCGTATAACTCATCCCGAGCCATAGCTTGTCTCGTAAATCGGATAAATGTAATCGTCTTGTATAGTTATTTTCGGAAAATATACCTTGCTGAAATATAATATAGTTATTAAAATCCTTTTTAATAACCTTTGTTATTTCTTTTCCCGAATCCGAGTATCTTACAAATCTCAAGGCTTTGCTTTTTATAAAAAGGTTTTCCAAATAAATCCGAACGTTTATACATCTTTTAATCCGAACAACAACATATTTTAGTTACCAAGTAACCTTTAAGAAACTCGTCAATCCTTGACGCTTGGTAGCAAAAGACTATATATTTGTTTGAAATATTTCTCGGAATGGACTATTATTGTTACAAATAATATTTGTCAAAACGTCGTGATTGTACATGACTACATTTGTCAAGCGCTTGGAAAGTTATTTATAAGAACGAACAATAAAGTCACACTTGTCGCGCTTCGGATTTATAAAAATTTCGGCAGAGTTTCCTCTGTTTTTGGTATAAACCAGACAACACAAGTTGTCTACAATTTCCCAAAATCAACTCCTAACAAAGACGACATTATATTTATCCGCCTTCTAATCCGCGAGACTTTATACGTTGTGACTATTATATAAATCATCCTGTTTATATAAATATATATATACGTATAGTCCATCAATTTAGTCCAACAACAACGCAAGTCACGACTAATACACAAATATTAGCTCATAATGCTTTTCGTTAATATTTTTATCGGTTCGTTAGCGAGTTAGTCGTTCATATTTATATATTTTAGAAATATATGTGTAAATAATAATATAACGAAATAATCACGAGTTAGTTATACCGAAATGCTTGACCGAAGCTGACCGAGTTGATCGGGTCTTGACCGAACCCGAAATCTGACCCGTTGACCATCAGTTGACCGGGTTGACCAACCCGAATCTGACCGGATCTACCCGAGAGCACCATACTGGACCCACGACTAGAACTTGAAGACGGCACGCAAACCGAGCCAGATCTGAATCTGACCCGGAAGCATAATCTTGACCCGAGCCCCGAGTCCCGAACCCAAAACTGCCCGGACCAAGGCTGAGTCGAACCCGACACACACACGGATCTGACTCGGAACGCCCAGATCTGACCCGAAACGCCCGGATCTGACCCGAAACGCATGGATCTGACCCGAACACACCCAACGAACCAGATCTGACCATACTTATCCCAACACCCGAACTAACTCTAACCCGGAACGTGACCAGACCCGAGCAACAACCAAACACGAATTTAAACGCAGATTTGAACCATGACTGGCTCGGATCAACCAAAGCCTGAACCAGTGCCACCTCCGGCTGTCACCATCGACAGCAAAACCACCATTCCACCACTACAATCGGACCACAACCACCTCATAACCACCGTCTCCAGCATCTAACCCGTCACCACTACCGATGATTTCTCCACACGACTAGATCTGAACAGATTGTTACCACACAAACCCAAAAACGAACCCCCGGGACTCGTCACCCACAGACCACTTAGAACATCTCCCTGCCGGACCACCTACACCACCACAGCCGGCAAATACGACAAAATACAACCCATTAACTCCGATTCTTGACTGTTTCTACCCGATTTTGGGCATGGAAACGCGACGCCACCACCACCGAAGCATGGTGGTGGTCGGCTGATGTTGTAGCAGCGAGGAGGGAGGGAAAAACGGTGGGGAGACAGGAGTTTTCGAAGAGAGGGAGTAGAGAGAGAAGGTTAGGGTTTTCTTCCTAGAGAGAGAGAGTGTAGCGGCTGATAATGGAGAAGAAGAGAGAGAGAAAGGAGCTTTTATAGGTAGGGTTTTGGTAAGTAGGTTAATACCGCGTATACAAACCCGTATTAACGTATTTTGCCTCGGTTTATTATCAGACTCGATAATAATATTACAACACTTAGTCTGTTTTATTCGAAAATGGAAAACATAACTAAACCGATCAATTTTAACATAAATTTTGTCACCCGAATCGCGAAAACAGAACACGCGTTAAAATTGCGTTAATTGATTCGGTCGCGCTTTCCTTCATTATAATGATCTGTTTACTTTCGAAACTAAACAAATGAAATTATTTACAATAATTAATTATTCCGTAAGTTCGATAACGGTTAAAACCACGCATTTCGACGTTCGAATCCCACGTCAGTTCCTCTCCGCGTTCTCCAAAACGCTGCGTTTTTGGCCGTTTACCACGCCGATTTCACATCCGTTCGCATCGATAGTAAATACGTGTCGTATTTTCATAGAATAAGCTTATGTTATTCCAGTTTGACAAATTTTTGCTGATGTCAGTTCGTTACGTTAAACACGCGAAGTCTTTCTTTAAAGGCATCAAGACTTCAACGAACTTTCAAAAGGACATCGTAGGACTCATATCAGCTCAACTAACCATAATTAACCTTAAACCATGTTAATTATTTCTAAAACATGATTAGCATCACGTTAATCGTTGTACGAAATTTGCCGGTTGTCACATTCTCCCCCCGTTAAGAGAATTCCGTCCCGGAATTCAGTTCAAGTCATCCGATACATTAGTATCCTTGAACAGGGCGGGATGTTTGCAACTCACACGATTACCCCTTTTCTTCGTGAACTCCAGTTCACGCTTAGCGTCCTAACGAACACAATGTCATGAGTCGGCTACGGCCGAGCTCTTGGGTATCGCAATCCGGCACAACTATCGGTTTTCCCGAAATAGTAGAGCTTTGCGTCAACCTGAATCCCGTCGGTTGAGGAATTGACAATGCTTCCTCAAGCCAGACCTGCGGGATTCGTCAAGAGTCCCACTAAGCTCTTGCGATAGTTCGAGCTTGTTCGTTGCAAGGCCAATTTTTAACTGACATATCCGAGTCACTGGAGTACTAAGCGAAGTCACTCCATTACCGTTTTCGTGCTTAGCAACACCCCTTTCAGTGTATAACACTCAGCAAAGTCCTATACCGATTTGAAGTTCCTAAGGCTAACTCCTTGTTAGCACAACTTCCCGATCGGTTTGGCCACTTATTCAAGAAGATTTGAATCTACCGGATTCGTTGGTCACCTCTTGAACTCACGCCAGATCATGTGTATATCTCTATCTGTCATTCAATGTACTAGAGACGTACACGTATGCACTCCAGAGGACTTCGAGCAGTACACCCCGAACACTAGGGTGATAATTCCTATCACATAGGAAATTCTGGCGATGAAGTACACGAATTTGATTTGCCACCGACACTAATCGTATCACACAGGACACTTCCGTCTAGGACAATAATTCACTCGTTCGAGAATGGTAATCCATACTCATCTCAAATTGAGTATCCCAGACTTGCGTTCAAGGTTTGGCACACCCTGGGGCAGGATAACTACTAAAATCCGATATTGTGAACGTTGGCATCTAGTGTCTAGCCACGACTCTCCAAGAGTATAGGTGGCTATCCGTATGCCTCATATTATAACTGTAAACGAGTAGGGGATGAGAAGGTTCCAAACGGCGATCGATTATTGCCTGTGTCTCATCATAGTCACTAGCCACCTCAGGCGGCATGACCATTAGATTTGCTCGTTCGAATTTCACTAATCGGGTGATCTTACCAGATCACAAAGCGGTCGACATCCTCGAGGACGCTCCAGGTTGTTTATAGTAGCGGATGGTAATCCTGTGTCCTCACATGGACCGAAATCCACTATGCATCCACTTTCAACCTTTTCGTATGAGCGATTATGGTTAGTGGTACTTGGACGTCTAATATGGACTGATGGAGGTCGAAAGTTTTTGCGTCACTTTCACCCCTCAGTTCCCCAGGCAGTAGACAGTGTATATTCAACATACAGCCGTACAATTCCACAATACGTGAGGATTTAAGCCGACTTAACCACAAACGTCTAGAGGCTCACATCAATTCATCACGTTGGTCAACATAGGAATGATGTATATGAATCATCATAATATGATTGCCGTAACAAACAGAGGATAGGGTCTCGACAACATCTCGGCACGCTGGTGTCCACCGAAACGGTAAGCAGAGCATTGGTAGCTACCCAAAACAAGGGTACCCAGTGCTTGTCCTGCTATATGTGCCTCACGAGCACTGGTGTCCTATCGTCATTAGCAACCTAGTAAGTCAATTCTGGACAATACAGGCCACACACGCCCTTAAATTGGCTTTCAGGTCCTATGCAGAGATCTGAGTGAAAGGAGTCCTGACCCGGAATCCTCACTCGCCGAATATTCCATCTTTCGGGATCTTTCAAGTTAAGAGGTGACATCGAGTCATAATGAATGCATCTGGCATAGATCTCACGCTTGGGCTTGACGGCTTCATGCGCCAAAATCGTTACTTAAAACAACAAACGACCGAGATCGCCCTACAAGAGGTGGTCTTGAGCCTTCCAATAAGGCATCCCATTCAACGACTCAGGTAGTCACACGCATGGGTGCAACATGCAAGCTTTCGAGCTCATCTTGGTTAGTCATGGACTAAACGCACTAACCAGGCAGCTCACATTACTTTGGTGTCTCCAACAGTGCCTGTCAATGACAGGGAATTTTGCTCTAGCGCGAACAATGCTACTGAAAAATACCTGGGGACACCTGCGTTGACCCAAGGTCGAAAGGGTTCCACTATTCCAAGAGTCTACGTAACGACACCAAGACAAGATAAACCTACCCTTAGGGAATAATCAACATTATTCGAAGGCCTGAGTTGATCGGAGATCTCATCACGGTAGGGTAGCACTCTCATAGAGTAGACAATGCTACATGTCCTGCTAGATTCAGGGTTTCATAAGACCTCCGAATCATGTACCGGGGACTCCACCAATGCACACGCTGTGGGTGGGTCCACACTGTTATTCCCGTAGTCATCGGCATGACACGTTGGCAGGTATGATGTTAAACAATCCACTGGGATGAGCAATAATAAATTGAGTCTTTCAACTCTTACTAGTCCCAAAGGTATGGGTCATAATATCGCTCTCATTTACTCGACACCTTCAAGTTCGAGATGTATTCGAAATCCCTTTATCGTAAAGACGAGCCTCACCCCGTCATGTGTGGATCATGGGATTTCCTTCCGACTTGATTCAAGAGTGGTTAGTCGACCAAAATGCGCGTAAAAGGTTAAGGCTGGACATGGCGTCACCGATGCCTTAGATTTGAAGAGGTAATGCTCACAAGACGCGCGAGCATATAAAGAGGTCGACACATGATTCGGTCAATTACCCAAACTACGAGATTCGAACTTTGGGGAGATACATGTGCTAACACTAGGACTAGAGTGTCTTAGTATGATTACTGGGAAGTCCGTTAGACACCCGAATTCCCACATTATCGATGGCATCACTACACCATTCAGCAACATAACAACGGTTACGTGGGTTTGGGGTAGTGTCTTTATCCCGAGGGAACCAAGAGTGAAACAAACGACAAGTTATCACATCATCAAGTCAATCCAACAATTGTAGCAATACGTTCACGGTGCAATACGATAGTAGAAATAACATGACATGACAACAACACATCCACGAACACATCAACAAGGGAACACCGCAACATGGACCGCATGACACAGAGAAATACGACAACAAGGCTACACCACTGCAGGAGCAGCACAACAACAGGAATGCACCGTCGACAGCGAAACGCAACCGCGTGGATATGCAGTCGGCAAAACTGTGCAATTACAGAATGCACAATCGTTAGGGGTAACACCACAACATAAATTCACGACAGCAGGACGACACACAACCTAGCGAGTCCACTATACATAACTACAAGAAGCTCCATTACGGTGAGCACGCACCCCGGTGCGTTTCAGCTCACTTAAGGTGACAGAATCCTTATTTGTATCCTCAGCCACAAACCTATACTCCATAGGCTCATTAGTAGGAACGATTGGATCACCCAAAGGCATCCGTCATCACAACAGAAATGGGAACAATGGGTTCCACATAATTTAGTAGACTTATCAGGTCGATATCGTTCTTAGGGAGAATGACTGTATGCTCGATATAAGTCACTCGAATAATGGCAACTGCAGCATCGACAGGCTCAACCATACCTGAGAGCCATCGCCAACATTAGTCTTGGCAGGAGCCAGGGAATGATAACGAGTGGTTCAACGAAAACCTCAAAGAAAATGGAGTTAACAGCAACGAACTCCATCGTGACACGAGCATGGTCATAGCGGCTTGGCAAGGGTCTTATAGATGCCTATGTCAATGACAGTGATCTTAGTAGGAGCCTTCGAAACAACAGCAACATCAAACTTGACAAGAGCCATAGCAACATCCTCAACACACTCAGTATGAGTTACACTCTCAGCAACGACAACATGATTCGCTTGGGCCATAGGACAATGATAGCAGCAACAACAGCAGGCTCAGCAGAAACCTTAGGCCCGTCGTAGCTATTAGATGTGTGGTAAATAGTATCCATAGGACCTAGAAACCAACCAACATCTTTTCCAGTATCAAAGCATTGGTCACAACAAGGATAGTAGAGGTAGAAGGATCATGCTTTATCGAGACACCACGATAAAATAAAACGATACAGACTCTGGCAATTCAGCCGAGTCATCCTTCTCATTAGGGTCCTCTTGCATGTTATTTGGCCCTAGTACCGATAGTCATCAACCGAACTGCCTCTCCGACACCTATGCGGGGCCAGCGAACTTTCTTCCTGATAGGCCACGCAGTGAGAGTATCGAAATATGACAAGAGATTGGACAAGTCACATTGTCCATGACAAATGGATCTCGCAACCTTAGTTTATAAAACACCGTGACAAAGGGGACGCAACGTCTCAATATCTATGGGGATTGATGGAAAACACTTCGCATCAATTGCCACCCCAAATAAACAACCAGTCTCGTCGTCCTGACGAGGGTAGCGGACATTCAACATTGCAACATGAGCAATGGAATTGCCGTCCCATGGGTGAGTTTTAGTTGACAGAATAACGTGACCACTTCCAGTAGTCCGTTATTTGCCTTTTCGAGGGGGATTTCAATGTCAGCCAGAGCGTTCCGTGACACTTGACAATTACGAGTCACACGCTTTACGATCTCGGCTCCCGAAATGTGGTTTCACTCCCCGAGTATTATGACGGATTCAGACGCAAAACGTACGTCGTGATCCTATATTCAATATATATGTATGTCTCCATATATATTAACTGACTTGGATAAAATTATCTCCGACTCGACTCACTTTACCATATAACTACTTTCCCATTAAGTAGTCATACTAGGATCTTGTCAGTCGAGATTTCATTTTTCCCGTAATCGACTCGACTCACCTTTCCCTATATTTATTTTTCCCATTAAATAAATATACTATGATCTTGTCGATTCGATATTACATTTTTCAACCATCAACTCGACTCACCTTACCGTATAATTATTTTCCCATTAAATAATTATACTAGGATCTTGTCGACTCGACATTTCGTTTTCAACACCCGATTCGGCTCACTTTACCATATATTTATTTTCCCATTAAATAAATATACTAGGATCTTGTCGATCGATATTTCGTTTTCAACACCCGACTCGGCTCACTCGACCATATATTTATTTTCCCATTAAATAAATATACTAGGATCTTGCCGATCGATATTTCGTTTTCAACACCCGACTCGGCTCACTTTACCATATATTTATTTTCCCATTAAATAAATATATTAGGATCTTGCCGATTCGACATTGTTGAATTTAGACGGGGCTATCATGCCTTCTAGATAAGATGATCAAGCCTATTAACTCAGCAAGGACGATTCTGCCCTCCAATAGGGGAAGGAACGCCTGACCCTCGAGGACAACTTGGGCATGTGCTAGATCAAGAATGACTTACTCACAGTAATAACATAGCAGCACACGGGCAACTAATCTCAATACTGATCCACATAGGGTCCCGTGCTCAAAACGCACTGGTTTTGCAGGGACGCACCCTCGGTCTTCACTGGTTCCCAAGTTTAGCGTTCCACGCATCGTACCAAGCATTCATCTCTTCGGTAGGCAGTGCATCCTCGTACGTCCGCTCCATCGAAGAACTTTGTGCGGAGGCATTAAACTCCTATACAAGGAAGTTTTCGTCTCCTGTCCTTATCCGATGCGAGGGTTTTCGTCAGATTACTCATATGAATAAAAGTTCGAGCTCTTCCGTGTTCGTACCTTAGAGGTAATGCTGAAGAAAGCTCATTCAGTTTGCGAGGATCGAAATCAAGGGATATCAACAAGACTTCCCTTTTAGCCCGTTGGCCAATCAAAAGCTAAGACTAACCCTACAGTACAAGAATAGACAAGGCAAGGAGTGATCACCAACCCCAGCCCTAGCGCCCACCTAGGTTACCGTGCACCACAAGTTATTATTACGTGTGCACCCGCAATGATAATCGGTGTTGCCAGGTAATTTTGGTGCCCGCTAGTTCCGAGCTTCCTGATCCAAAACAGAGATTTCACACAACAAATGACCCAGACTAGCTTCGCCTTCACTACATCAGCAACACGACAACGTCCACTAGCACGATAACGGTTAGCCCTTCCGATCATCTCGTCCGCAGGTAAGCGGGTGAGTTCGTCGTAGACCACCGCTTCCGCCCCGCTTGTTGATATCGGTAATCGATGCAAAAGTGCGGACTAAAGTGAAGTGTGACACGACATCCCTATAGGCAAGCTATCTGTACTACTTATACGCGTTAACTAGCACTAGTTAGAAAATTGGATCTCTACACAATTTAAACATTCATATCCTTATTTTCTAACGCTTTATATATTGACACACATGGCTAGTCGGTCGGAATTTCCCCTTGTACAATCCATGTACAATTTTCTTCCTTTTCTAAAAATATTTCGTTGTGTTTTATTTTTTTGAAAACTTCGTTTTCGAGCCAAAACCGGTTATAGTCTAGATTTTTCAAAAATACTAGTTCGCTATAACCTTGGCTCTGATACCACTTCTGTCACACCACGCCAATGGCGGAAACACGTGGCGCGACGCTCGAAAGCATATCAAAGTCAAGATTAACACAAACTATATTTAATTAGAAAAGATCATTATATTAAGATGTCGGGAAGGAGTACCTGGTTTCAAACATTACTTAAAACCACAAACATTAAGTTTTAAAGTGGGGTGTTTCCGTTTATGTCCCAACCCGAAGGTAACAATAGATGAAACCCCCAACCATTGTCCGACATCCCAAATTCCACCGTACTAGCCGCATACCTGTTCAGCACTTAGTTACCTGAAAGATATGTTTAAAAAGACGTCAATATATAAAATATTGGTGAGTTCACAGGTTTTAGTTTCGTAAATACGACATTTTTACATCCTGTGCAAATCCAGCACATTTTTACATCCTGTGCAAATCCAGCACATTTTTATATCCTGTGCAAATCCAGCACATTTTTATATCCTGTGCAAATCCAGCACATTTGTGGCCTTTGTATGGAGTAGCTAGCTCCTACAAATTATGATGATGAGCAATCCCCTGAGTCCCATAACCAAACCAAGACTAATAAATATGCCCCGCTCCAAGTCGTTTCTCGGAACCCAACGACTTAAGTTTAGAATACGTGCACCCCAGGCATACGCCGATGCATAATCGACGCTATCGATTAGGGGTGGGCCTTGTCAGGCACCAATAGTACTATCCAAATATTCCTTCAGTTTCATTTACCTGAATTAATGGTTACAGTAGCGAGGACCCAACCCCGAGTGGCGACCAAAAACTCAAGTACTCATCATGCCACTTACCACATTTTAACCTTTGAAAACATTTCAATATGTGATAACTTTTGACAAACATATCTTTCCCCCAGTTAAAACAGTAAAATGGGGCCGTGAAACTCACCTTAATTTCCATGCTTAGCTAGCAAATAAAATCCAAAGCTTTGACCGACTTCCTCGTGCCCTAATTACCAATGAAGGACACCTTAAAGTCTATCATATATACACCTAGCTTAATTTCCGGTTAAAAGATAGCTTATTCAATTATCCTGACTCGTGTGTAGTAACCCGAGTCTTTAAGTGTTTTAACTCGACGAACCGATCGTGACTTATCATAGTTCCTGTGTTCACATACGAAATAGTACCCAAGTCGCGCACTTGTTACTATTCGTGTGCAAACTATGTCGGACTAATATCACGAATCGTATAACTCATCCCGAGCCATAGCTTGTCTCGTAAATCGGATAAATGTAATCGTCTTGTATAGTTATTTTCGGAAAATATACCTTGCTGAAATATAATATAGTTATTAAAATCCTTTTTAATAACCTTTGTTATTTCTTTTCCCGAATCCGAGTATCTTACAAATCTCAAGGCTTTGCTTTTTATAAAAAGGTTTTCCAAATAAATCCGAACGTTTATACATCTTTTAATCCGAACAACAACATATTTTAGTTACCAAGTAACCTTTAAGAACTCGTCAATCCTTGACGCTTGGTAGCAAAAGACTATATATTTGTTTGAAATATTTCTCGGAATGGACTATTATTGTTACAAATAATATTTGTCAAAACGTCGTGATTGTACATGACTACATTTGTCAAGCGCTTGGAAAGTTATTTATAAGAACGAACAATAAAGTCACACTTGTCGCGCTTCGGATTTATAAAAATTTCGGCAGAGTTTCCTCTGTTTTTGGTATAAACCAGACAACACAAGTTGTCTACAATTTCCCAAAATCAACTCCTAACAAAGACGACATTATATTTATCCGCCTTCTAATCCGCGAGACTTTATACGTTGTGACTATTATATAAATCATCCTGTTTATATAAATATATATATACGTATAGTCCATCAATTTAGTCCAACAACAACGCAAGTCACGACTAATACACAAATATTAGCTCATAATGCTTTTCGTTAATATTTTTATCGGTTCGTTAGCGAGTTAGTCGTTCATATTTATATATTTTAGAAATATATGTGTAAATAATAATATAACGAAATAATCACGAGTTAGTTATACCGAAATGCTTGACCGAAGCTGACCGAGTTGATCGGGTCTTGACCGAACCCGAAATCTGACCCGTTGACCATCAGTTGACCGGGTTGACCAACCCGAATCTGACCGGATCTACCCGAGAGCACCATACTGGACCCACGACTAGAACTTGAAGACGGCACGCAAACCGAGCCAGATCTGAATCTGACCCGGAAGCATAATCTTGACCCGAGCCCCGAGTCCCGAAACCCAAAACTGCCCGGACCAAGGCTGATAGGGGTGTTCTTTTTATCCGAAAACCGAAAACCGAACCCGACCCGAGGTGACCCGACCCGAGAAACTCACTTAACCGATTAACCCGAACCCGATAAACAGTTAAACCCGAACCCGATCTAGTTAATTGGGTTGGTTTTTGGATTAAATGTAGGTGTTTCGGGTTGACCCAAAAAACCCGAGAAACTCAATGAGAATATTTGAAACTAGACTTTTCGTATCCCTCGTTTCCACATAGGGATTAGAATATGAGCTCATATTCTTGAAATACTTGATACTGCACCTCTTAAACTTTTGTTTTATAGGTTTTCATTTAATGTGTGGTTTTATGTTTTGGTAAAGGAAGAGACCTACACTCTAGTTCTTGTAAGCGAAACCAAGCGGAACTCTACGAGGTACTCTATCCGATCAATAGTTCTTGGTTTAAATGTCGGTCACCGGTGTTCATCACAAACGGGTCACGTGTGTAGACGGGTGTATATAAAGTGTGTGTGTGTGTGTGATGCGCTATATTATATATACACATGTGTGTGTGTGTTGTTGTTTGTTGATGTGTAGGTTATACATATATATGAATATGTAGGTGTGTGCTTGATTATGAAAATAAAAAGGATCCATGTGCATATAAAGAGATATATGCGTGACATAATTCTGTGTGCATGAAATGCATATGCAATTTATGTTATGTATGTGGTTTCATGAAATAGGACAATATGTATATATAATGTATATTTAGAGTATGCATATGGTGTGTGTAAATGTTTAGTACAGGGCGAGGAGAACTAAACGGTCGGGAGCCGACAAAACTATACTAACCCGAAACCCGACCCGATAAGACCCGAACCATTTAACCCGAACACCGAAGAACCCGAATCTAGAATGGTTTGGTTATCGGATAATATTTTTAGTGTTGAAAACCCGAACAACCCGACCCGAAAAACCCGAAACCCGAGAAAACAACCCGAAGAACACCCCTAAAGGCTGAGTCGAACCCGACACACACACGGATCTGACTCGGAACGCCCAGATCTGACCCGAAACGCCCGGATCTGACCCGAAACGCATGGATCTGACCCGAACACACCCAACGAACCAGATCTGACCATACTTATCCCAACACCCGAACTAACTCTAACCCGGAACGTGACCAGACCCGAGCAACAACCAAACACGAATTTAAACGCAGATTTGAACCATGACTGGCTCGGATCAACCAAAGCCTGAACCAGTGCCACCTCCGGCTGTCACCATCGACAGCAAAACCACCATTCCACCACTACAATCGGACCACAACCACCTCATAACCACCGTCTCCAGCATCTAACCCGTCACCACTACCGATGATTTCTCCACACGACTAGATCTGAACAGATTGTTACCACACAAACCCAAAAACGAACCCCCGGGACTCGTCACCCACAGACCACTTAGAACATCTCCCTGCCGGACCACCTACACCACCACAGCCGGCAAATACGACAAAATACAACCCATTAACTCCGATTCTTGACTGTTTCTACCCGATTTTGGGCATGGAAACGCGACGCCACCACCACCGAAGCATGGTGGTGGTCGGCTGATGTTGTAGCAGCGAGGAGGGAGGGAAAAACGGTGGGGAGACAGGAGTTTTCGAAGAGAGGAGTAGAGAGAGAAGGTTAGGGTTTTCTTCCTAGAGAGAGAGAGTGTAGCGGCTGATAATGGAGAAGAAGAGAGAGAGAAAGGAGCTTTTATAGTAGGGTTTTGGTAAGTAGGTTAATACCGCATATACAAACCCGTATTAACGTATTTTGCCTCGGTTTATTATCAGACTCGATAATAATATTACAACACTTAGTCTGTTTTATTCGAAAATGGAAAACATAACTAAACCGATCAATTTTAATATAAATTTTGTCACCCGAATCGCGAAAACAGAACACGCGTTAAAATTGCGTTAATTGATTCGGTCGCGCTTTCCTTCATTATAATGATCTGTTTACTTTCGAAACTAAACAAATGAAATTATTTACAATAATTAATTATTCCGTAAGTTCGATAACGGTTAAAACCACGCATTTCGACGTTCGAATCCCACGTCAGTTCCTCTCCGCGTTCTCCAAAACGCTGCGTTTTTGGCCGTTTACCACGCCGATTTCACATCCGTTCGCATCGATAGTAAATACGTGTCGTATTTTCATAGAATAAGCTTATGTTATTCCAGTTTGACAAATTTTTGCTGATGTCAGTTCGTTACGTTAAACACGCGAAGTCTTCTTTAAAGGCATCAAGACTTCAACGAACTTTCAAAAGGACATCGTAGGACTCATATCAGCTCAACTAACCATAATTAACCTTAAACCATGTTAATTATTTCTAAAACATGATTAGCATCACGTTAATCGTTGTACGAAATTTGCCGGTTGTCACAACATGAGGGTAAAATTGTCTTTACCCTTATTAATTAAAAAACATTTTAAGGAAAAAAAGGAAAAGAAATTACAATTATATATATATATATATATATATATATATATATATATATATATATATATATATACAGGGACAGGTTCAAATACAAAGTATGAAAACGTGCGAAGTGTGCGAAGGCTCACTTGTACATGATAATTACGTAATGATAATTACGTAATGCCTTCATGAATATACAAAAACATTACGTAATTATCATTACGTAATAATCATGTACAAAGTGCATGATAATCACGTAATGACAATTACGTAATGCTTTCATCAACATGCAAAGACATTACGTAATTATCATTATGTAATTATCATGTACAAAGTGAGCCTTCGCACACTTCGCACGTTTTCATTACTTTGTAGAATAACCGTCCCCTATATATATATATATATATATATATATATATATATATATATATATATAAATCAGTATCTTTACTTTATATCTACCCTCTCCCTCAGCATCACCACCATCTCATTCTTCCACCACCTCCTTCCACCAGCTACCACCCGCCCCTCTCTCTCCTCCGATTGAAGAGAATGGTTACCGATTGAAGATAAATATGGTGTTTATCCGCTTGAATCTGAGCAACCTCCGATTCATATTAAATCCAAACCTACCATCTATCATCTATCAGATCAAACCCTAATGGTTACAGATCGAAACACCACTTGTTGTTCGTCACTTGATTTTGACAGAGATCGAAGGTTATGGGTTTGTAAAAAGTAGGGTTTTGGATGGGAATTTGAGGGGTTCGGAGTGGGGTTAAGGCGAGGTGGTTATGGTGGTGATTTCAAAGCACGTGGGGTGAAATATGATTAAATGAATCAGGAGAATAGATTGGGTGAAATTATGCGGATATGGGGTTATTATCTAAAATGGGGATTTGATTCGAAAGAAAGAGGTTTGGGTGGGTGGTGATGCATCAGTAATAGCTTTATTAGGGGACTGATAGTTTGAGGTGTGGGGTGTGGGGTGTGGGGTGGATAGTTTAGTGGTGGTGGTTGCAGGTGGTGGCTGGTGACTGGTGGTGGTCCTGATGGAGGTTGAAAAAGATGACTGGTGTTCTTTATAGAAAGATGGTGACTAGAGCAGGATGGTGGTTTTCATGTTGGTGGTGGTTTTCGGTGGTGACTAGAGCAGAGATGAGAGAGACAACGGGGAAGGTGGTAGAAGGCGGCGGCGGCGGTCTGGTGTGGATAGTGGTGGTAGGTGAAAGAGGTAAGAAGGAGGGAGAGGGTAAAATTACAATATTACCCTCATGTGCAGGTCACGTGACATGATTTAACGGAGAAAACTAACCGGGTTAGGGTCAAAGGATAAAACGTGCAAGATTTTGAAACATAAAGTACATAACTCATCAATTTTAAACTTAAAGGGCATTCTTTGCAATTGGGTATAAAGCTAAAGGACAAAACTTGTAATTCAGTCTTGATTATAAGGGAGTGTGTGTGTGTGTGTGTGTGTGTGGGTGGGTGGGGGGGGGGGAGGCGTGAAGTGGGTTTCACCTCATCTACACCACCCACCCCCACCCTTAGGTGAAATGGGCGTGAGCGCCTTGGGGGCCAAAATTCTCCTAGGCGTTGGGGGGTTGATGTAACCTCGCGTACTTTTCGTTTATGTTTCATTTAGCGTATTTCTTAATTGATTTCATAAGACACTTTGTATTCCTTTTTATTTAAATTTTATCATCAAAACTTTATTATTTTAATTACATTATTGTTAAATTTTGTTGATGTTAACATTTGTATATTTACAAAAGTTGGTTTGTCATATAAAATATAACATGAATGACGCGTTATATGATTATTTAACAAATGAATACATATCTTTTAAGATGTTAAAGGATAACTATAATATAGATAGTTATGTAAAAAAATAGGAAACCGTTGGACCCAAGAGTCGAACTTGAGACCCTTTACTTTACAAACACGCGTGACATCCAACTGATCTAGATGGTCAGTTTGCTACTATTTCTGTCTAATAGATTTTATCTTGTAAAAGCTTAAGCCTTATCATCACCATCTCCATTCAAACCCTCCATTCGATCCTAAATCTCTTATCCATACTTCGATTTCGATTCAAATTCATGTTTATCTCATATAAACCGTCCTAAGCACATTCTAATCGCGATTTGGAAGTTGAATAATGATAATTAATCGAATTCTTAAACCGCCTTATTCCATTATCCTTATTCGATTCAAATTCGTTTTTATTATCATTTAATACCCTATAAAAACCCCTCCCCATTACCCTCTGGAATCACACCAACAAAAACCACAAACAAAATCGCTCTAATCGTTGCTCTTCTGTCCGGAATCGAAGCTTTTCTTTTCGTTTTTGTTCTCGCTTATTTCCACCGCTTCTGGAACGTTTCTCTCCAATTAATTCCTCTTGGTTAGTCGATTATGCTTAGGCTTTAAACCCCTATATAATGTTGCTCAATCGTTGAGTTTTCTGGGATAATTAAAACTGTCGTGGGGTTAGGGTTTGGGTTGGTTAAATTGGGGAAGATGACTTGCAGAGGTTCTGTTTATAAATTTCTGATCACATTAAATACCATCTGATCGTGTAGACCAGCTGGTATGTTTGTTCGTTCAACACCTCAAGGTCCCGGGTTTGAACCATACTTGAACCGGGTTTTGATGTTTTCTTTTTATTTAATAAAGATACATTTACAGATGGGTTATAAAAGATTAAAACGATTTAACAACCATCTGATCGTATAGATCAGCTGGTTTGTGGATGGTATTACAGAAGCTAATGCCTGGGTTCGACTCCTCTTAGAACCGGGTTTAACCCAATTTTTTTTAAACTGAATATTTTTTATATATATTAATTGTTATTAATCAATTATATTAATATAAACTTGTTTCAATCATAACTAATTCATAAAAACTCTGTTTTTGACGATTCAAAAGCCAAAATTTTTTCCAATCTAATGGATTAAAGATATAAATTTTTCGAGAAAAAAAAAATATATACTTTTATATTTCATTCTATTATATTATTTAAGCTTTTTATAAAATAAAATGTGTTATTCAATATATATAGAAAATGATTAATAAAGAAATATTTTTCATACTTTTAAGAGCTAAATCTTTTAGTCTATATAAATATAATAATGGTTTAAATATTATATAATTTTATCTAAATTGTTAACATCTAAGCGTCTTTCCCCAAAACTAGAGACCCTAATCAAACGACCTAGAAATTCTTAGACTTAATAGACTCGTGACACTTAGACTTTACAATGCTAAATCTAGGTTGATACCTTTGGGAATAATATTTCCCTGCTATTGCTTACTTGGGATTTTGCTTGCTTGCTCGTTAAGGTGAGTTTACATATCCCCACTCTTTTACAGTTTTTTTTTAATGCTTTTCGGGGTGAAACATGTTAAACTTTATTCTTTAAACTTATGCAATTCAACTATGTGTCTTGTGTGATTCTTTGTGCTATGTGTCTTAAACTTGCTAAGTAAACTCAACTAATACTTGCATAATCATTAACTTTGATCAAGCCAACGGTAACAATGATAGATCTATTGGATTGACAATCCCACCTAGATTCGTTGACCATGTCTATGGGGAGCGCGGGTGATTGGAACTGCAACTTAAACTTAGGTGAACCATGTCTATGGGATGGACCTTTACACTTTGTCAACATAGGGTTGATTATGCCCCAGTTTGCTGTAGTTTTGTTTTCACATGTATGCCCTAGTTGTTACATATTGACATAGAATTGTATGCAAACACTTTTTGATACTATACTTGTTTTGACAAAAACTTATGTATTCTCACCGACTTTTATAGTTGACCCTCTATTTTCCAAAACTTAACATGTTTCAGGTAACAATGATGCATGAAGATTTAGCAGCTTTTGGATCACTTAGTAGAATCCTTTAGATTTAATAATCGAACATTTGTTTTGTTTTGTTTCATTGAACAATGTGTTTGTTTGGATTGGTTTGTTTTGAATTGGATTAATGAACTATTTAAACTTTAGTTGCCATGAGCTTTTTGAACAATCGTTACTACGTGGCACCCCGATGTTTCCGCCATCGGTTGGGGTGTTACAGATGAGATTGATGGTGTTGATTTTTGATTGGCCCCTCTTTTTTTTTTTAATTTAACACACAAACATTAATACTAAAAATTATTCCTTTCAAGCTCGAGCCTCAAAAGAGAATGATGAGACGAGCTCGAGCCTAGTCAAACTCTGGCTCGGCTTGTTTACACCCCTAGTATCAATCACTCAGGAAAGAAATATCATCTTCAAAGGGGACCTTGTACTTGAATATCACCAAATGACCAAATGTGACACATTTGGATTTTGTTGTAAGTTAATTATTGCCACATTTTGTAAAATTACACACATGATGATTTTTGGGCAATCTGTTTACTTCTGTAAAAGTATCTATTATTTCTGAAGGTTGAAGCATTACATTCTGGACATTTCGCAAATAACAATTGGATAAATTCCTATTTTTTATGACGAAGAATTTCAATCATAAACCAAAACAATTGTGTAATGACTTTCTATGTTGATTAAGGACTTAAGGTTAAGTTGAATATATCGTGAGTTTGTCAACCTATGATATTGCAAACACAGTGCCAAATATGTATTGGTTTCCAATATATTTTGTTACTTGAACTTTACCGTCCACTTACACCACTGTTTTATTTATTGTAACAACACATATGATGAATATATGTTGAGTTGTTGACCAACCTATTGTACTCTCTTCGTATTATACATATTGAGACATATATTCATTTGGTTTAGGAAAATGTTGCTATGTATGACTAGTCAAATGTTTGAAAATCAAATCTAGTCAAGTTGTATTAAAACATGTGGAGTGGATAGATGCAGCTACAGACTTGCAAGTGGAGTGGATAGATGCAGCTGTGATGATAAGTCTAAAAAGAGGTGGTTAATGCCATTGTTGTGTATTCATGGTGGGTGTTGTGGAGGTATATGGATTGCTTGGTCTTCAACAAGGATGATCAATTCAAAGATACAATTTTTTTATTCCATTGTGGAAACGTAGCAAAGTCAGGATCTTGATGTAAAACAATCTTGGAATCGAATCAGCTACCATTGTTGAGTTCTAAGGTTTCTTCAAACAAGGTATGCGGCGCATTCGACACATAGCAGTGCCATGTTCAAGATTTCTTGACTGTCCTTTCCATTGATGGGCTTGGGCAACACATGTCGGCTGTTGAATATCGGCTATCCTTAAGTATAGACTTATGATTCCCATGTTTCCAGTTGATGAGCCATGTCCAGTTTGTAAAAAGGTATATTTAGATAAATTTGGGGAGCATGCCCTCCACTGCAAGGAGCTTCCAGGATTTAAATACAGACATGACTTGGTCAGGGATGTCTTATGAAAAGCAGGGATTTCAGCTAGGAAAGAAGCACCGGTTAACTTTTTGACGGATCCACTTGAGGGGCGGTCCACCCTAAGGCCAGCGGATGTCCTTGTGTTCGGGTGGGCGCAGGGCAAACACGCGTGAGTTGATATCACAGGGGTGTCTCCTTTGGTGGGACTTCGAGATTCGGGGTTTGTGGCAGGGCAAGCAGTCTTAAAAGCTGAATCCAAGAAAATCGACAAACATGAAGCTGCTTGTCTGGAAAATCAACACGTCTTTGTGCCATTCGCCTTTGACACATTTGGGGGCCTTGCTCCCGAAGCAATCCGGTTTTTAGATCGAGTACAAATGGTGGTGCAGAGTAACTCTCTTGAGGCCAAGGACACAAGCTTTATTTTTAATAGAGTAGGCTTTATTATTCAAAAAGGGGTAGCGGCGCAGCTTGTTGCTCGTTTACCCGCCACTCACTTGTAATTCTTGTTGGTTTTTAATATTAAAAAAAAATGTTTATATTAAAGAGTATATAATTAGATGGTGACAAAAAATAAATTGTATATCCTTACAAAATTTTATGTGAATTGTCGAAAGTGTAGATATATAATAAATTGGTGTTATTAGTGTACTATTACAAGGTGAGACCAAGTCCTTAGCATGCTTGGTATGAACAAGTTTTGTTCATGAATCATATATATATTGAACCCGAATTAAAGTCCTTTGCTTGGATTCTTAGACAAAGAAACTAGTAAAATAGATGATTAGTTAAAGTAATGTGGAGACTTTGTCAATGATATATACTCTTCTTAGCTTTGCAAGCTGGTTTAAATGTTTAATCATGATGTGTAGATACAACTTAGTAAATCTAATAAGATCGTAAACAATAACATCCAATGTACACCATCAGGTAACTCACGAACTCAACGGGTCATCATGATTAGGTAACTATAAGAGTGTAATTGATTCAACCTCATCAATTGATTGAGGAGAGGGTGGATTATATAATAAAACAATTACAACAAATCCTCCTATAATTAAGGGGATTTATAAATAGAAAAGATACATAACATATTTTACAATATTAGCTAATACCCCCCTTCAATCGAAAAGGTGGCGGTCCAAGACGTAACATGGTACGGAACTTCTCAAACTGAGGGCGCGGAAGACTTTTAGTGAAAATATCCGCCACTTGAAGATTGGTTGGAACAAACTTGGTATAAAGCTTTCCTGAATTAACAAGCTCCCGTATAAAGTGATAATCCAGATCAATGTGCTTTGCACGCTTGTGGGATACCGGATTCTGAGTCAAAAATAAAGCACTTTTGTTGTCACAAAGTAGAGTGGGACGGTCTGGAGGCAGGGCATGCAGCTCACGCAGAAGGTGAGTGATCCAGACAAGTTCAGCAGCAGTGTTGGCCATCGCTCGATATTCAGATTCACAGCTGGAGCGAGAGATAGTTGGTTGCTTCTTAGCACTCCAAGAGACGAGATTACCACCAAGGAATATAGAATAGCCGTAAGTGGAGCGCCTGGTATCCAAACAACGAGCCCAATCCGCATCAGAGTATCCAATGATAGAGGAAGTGTGGGGCCGACTATATGTAAGACCAAAGGAAATGGTGCCTTTGACATAACGTAGAATGCGTTTAACGGCCTGAAAATGGTCAACCGTAGGAGAATGAAGAAACTGAGATACCTGATTAACAGCATAGGACAAGTCCGGACGAGTGATGGTTAAATACTGCAAAGCACCAACAAGCGACCTGTAAGTCGTGGGATCAGAGTGAGGTGTGCCTTGAACCGTAAATGACTCATGAGGAGCCAAGGGAGTGCTAACGGGTTGGCATCAAACAAATCAGCCCGTTTGAGAATATCTTGCGCATACTTGGATTGAGTAAGAAACAACCCTGTGTCAGTGTAAGCAACCTCAAGACCCAAGAAGTAGTTTAAATCACCCAAATCTTTAATAGCAAACTCATGATTAAGACGAGTGATAAACTGATGAATCTCACCTTCATTGCTACCTGTGAGAATAAGATCATCAACATAGACGAGTAAATACATGAGGCAGGAATTCGTCTTGTAGACGAATAAAGAGGTGTCAGCTCTACTGCAGACAAAACCATAAGACACCAAGAAACTGCTCAAGCGATGAAACCATGCACGGGGTGCTTGTTTAAGACCATATAAGGCCTTGCGAAGCTGACACACATGATTTGGAAACTTAGAATCAGCAAAACCAGGAGGTTGCTCCATGAAGACGGTTTCATTAAGATTACCATTGAGAAAGGCATTTTTAACGTCCAATTGATGTAGCTTCCAACGGTTTAGGACGGCTAAAGAAAGAACAATACGAACAGTGGAAGCCTTAACAACGGGACTAAAAGTATGAGAATAATCAAGTCCAGGAATCTGGGTGAAACCCTGAGCCACTAAGCGAGCCTTGTAGCGTTCAATTGAGCCGTCAGAATGATATTTGATGCGATAAACCCATTTAGATCCCACAACATTAGTATTAGTTGGACGTGGCACAAGAGTCCATGTATTATTTTGATGTAGAGCACCCAATTCGTCATGCATCGCCGCCATCCATTTTGGATCTTTGGCGGCGGATTTGAAACCACGAGGCTCAGTAGCAGAGAAAAGAGCCGTATGAAGAGCATGCGAGGAAAGAGAAGCAAAATCAGCTCGATGCTTTGGCTTAAAAATACCCGCCTTTGATCGTGTTTGCATGGGATGTGAGGAGGTAGCCGAGGCAGCTGGTGGGAAGGCGGATCCATGTGAGCAGATGTATCGGGCTCAGGCTCATTAACGGGCTCAGTCACAGGCGCAGGCCCAACATTAGGAGGAGGAACCGGTGCTTCCTGATTATGGGCCATTTGCTGGGCCGGTTGGGATGGGGCTGAAACAGGAGTATCAAACTCAAAGAGTGGAGACATGAACGGAGCAGGCTGCGAAGTTTCTGGGCCATTTGCTGGGCCTGTTGGGCCAACAGGCGCTGGAATACCAAAAGACTTTTCGTCGAGAAAACTTGTGATTGGCAATGAAGCAAGATCCGTGGACGAAGCAATCCGTGAAAAGGAAAATTAAGCTCGTTAAAACGAGCATGACGAGAGATATAAATTCTCGAGGTGGCAGGATCAAGACACCTATAGCCCTTGTGTTGAGTGCTATAACCAATAAAAACGCAGGCAATGCTACGAGGCTCCAACTTGTGCTTCGTATAATCACGAAGATAGGGAAAAACTTGACATCCATACGTCCGAAAATTAGAATATTGAGGATGTTCATGAAATAATAACTGATAAGGAGACTGATTTTCCAATAGAGGAGTAGGCAAGCGGTTGATAATATATGTGGCAGAGATAAAGGCGTCAACCCAAAAAGTAGCAGGAATATGAGCATTAAAGAGCATTGCTAGGCCAGTTTCGACAATATGTCGATGTTTGCGCTCAGCCCGACCGTTTTGTTGTGGCGTATAGGGACATGAAAAACGATGAAACGTGCCATTATCCTCAAAAATTTTCCGAACTGTGTGATTAACAAACTCAGTACCACCATCACTCTGGAAGACTTTAACCTTGCGAGAACACTGCGTTTGAACAAGATTAAGAAAAACAGGTAAAACGGAATAAAAACCCGTTTTTGTTTTAAGGGGATATAACCACGTAAACCTTGAATAATCATCAATAAATGCAACATAATAACGATAACCATCATGGGAACAAATGGGTGCAGGACCCCACAAATCACAATGCACTAAGTCCAAAGGGTTAGAAGCACGCTTAAAATTTAAATCAAAAGATAAACGTTGTCCCTTAGCAAGTTTGACAAGGTTTACAAATAGTAGGTTTCGGTAACAATGAAGTAACAGATAAAACCCCTAACTTGTTCAAAAGTGAAATAATAGGAAAGGAAACATGTCCTAAACGAGCATGCCATAACTCGTAGGAGGCTGTAGTAGATCTTCCAGTAGTGGCAACCAAAGCTTGTGGAGAGTTCTTCAGCACATATAGACCATCATCGCATGTCCCTTCAGCGAGTACCTGCTTGCTTACCCGATCCTGAATATTAAAGTAAGAATCGGAAAATAAAACATCAACCAAATGATCCTTGGTTAGTTTACTAATCGATAAAAGCTTCTTCTTGAGACCAGGAACAACAAGAACATTACGTAATTTAAGATTCGCCAAAGTAGCGGTTCCTGTATGAGAAATAGGAAGAGTCTTTCCATTACCAAAAATCACATAATTGTTACCTTTATAAGGAGTTGGATTCTGAACAGTGTCCGATGGTGGGACCATATAATCAGTGGCTCCCGAGTCCGCACTCCAATCCGGAGAATCATCAGTAACATGGCATTTAGCATGGAAGGCTTTGGCTAAGTGCTCATCTGTAGTGGCATTAGAAGCAAAACTAGCAAGTTGTGGACAAGCATTAGCATAATGTCCATTAGTCCGGCATAACTGACAATGCGGAGCCCGACGAGACGAGCCACGGCCACGGCTGCTACTGTTGTAATTGCGGCCAGAAGTGGGACGGTTGGTGGCATTGTTACGGCCACGGCCGCGGTACTGCTGTGCATTAAACGCAACCGGTGGGGTCTCACCACCATGCATAGACTGCATGAAAAGCTCCTGACTTTCGGTTTGAGAGACAAGATCCCGAAAGGAAGGAGGTGGCCTAGCGGTGCGTATGGCGGTGGACCAGATTTCAAAAGACGGACCAAGACCACATAAATACCAGTGGATGCGATCCATCTCAGCAACGGGATGACCGATTGCTGCGAGTTGATCACAAATTCCTTTAAAACGACGAGAGAATTCAGTAACAGTAGATGTACCTTTCTTCAGGAGACGAAGAGAATCACGAAGGGTATGCACACGTTCAACAGACGCGTTGCTGTAGGCAGATTCAAGAGCAGTCCAGATGTCTTTAGCGGTTTTTAAACCGAGTACCTCTGCAGCCGCCTCTTCCGTAAGAGCAGATTTGAGAAGAAGGACAGCCTTACGATCATTAGTATGCCAGGCGTCTGCAGCAGGATTTGGAGAGGTCTTGTCAGCAACCGTGATGGTAGCCGGAGGAGGAGCAGCCGATGAGTCAACATGATCGGAGATATTGTGGTATTCAAGGACCAATTGAATCTGATCTCTCCAGACAAGGTAATTTGATGATGAAAGCTTCAAGGGCATCATGTGTGAGAAGGAGTTCATGGTGAAGGGGGTTTCAGAAGTGGAGGCTGCCATGAGTACAGGAAGACCCGAAGGCAGGATCGAAAAAAAAGAAAGAAAGGTGAAGGGGGCGGCAGAAATTAGGGTTAGGAAGAAGAAGAGGAGGGATTAATGGCTGATACCATATAAGAGTGTAATTGATTCAACCTCATCAATTGATTGAGGAGAGGGTGGATTATATAATAAAACAATTACAACAAATCCTCCTATAATTAAGGGGATTTATAAATAGAAAAGATACATAACATATTTTACAATATTAGCTAATAGTAACCAACGAGTGTGAGATCAAGAATTAGTTGACAAAACTTAACCATACTCGGAGCACTGGCATTCATATAAAAAAATTTCTTTTTATGTTGAGAAAAATATAGAGTTTTATTACAATTGACATCAAATAATTAATGATAGATTTACTTATGTAAATTTCAATAACGATGAAAATAACACTTCTTTGAATTTTAAATTAGACAAAAATCTCAAATAGAAAGTATAACAAGATTTTAAAAAGCTTTGCCAAGACTGATGAATAAAATTTAATTCTTTATTTAAAAACTAAGACTCATGCACAAAGATTTGTACCACATAAAACACTTTAAAAATACGATTTAACAACAAATATGCATTTAAAATGAATATATAATGAATTTAATGACTACTGTGAGACCTGAAACATTTCAAATCAAAATAAAAAAAGTACGTAGATAGTAAATTATTAACTTTACAGCAGCAGAAGGGGTTAAAAAGAAAAAAAATCTGAATAGTAAATGGTAAATAGGTGCAGGTTTGGAGGAGATGAGATATAGGCGTAGGTTAGAAGCAATCAGAGTATCGATCGAGTCGAGGGCGCCGGTTAGTAATACTTTAAAGGGTTTGGAGTTTGTAATACACCAGTACGTACTGAAAAGATAGCACATATATACAGAGAAAAATACAAAATAGGATAAATGATTATGTAACTTTTATGGGATTTTAAGTAAATAGCTTTAGTGAAAACGTATATTCTTGTCGTTTGATTTAAATTTCTTTTACCAGAATTATTGATTATTTAATTAGTTAATCTAGTTAAAGGTTTGAGATGGATGAAGTAAGTGATAGAATTGTAAAATAAGAGTTATGGGATTGTTAGTTTTAGTTTGAACGATTTTTTATTAATTTATTGGGATTTTACAGTAAATACCAAGCCTTCGTATCGTTTATACAATGTAAAATGAGTTATTTACTTCTGCACATGAACATACCATGATATGGGACTTGTATTTGTTCGTTCGGGCCCAAATAACACACAGTAAACACAAACAAGAAACCACACACTCACGAAACTCTTTCTATGTTATTGAACTTTCACAAAGAAACAAAAAAAATGACTTGCTAAAAGCTACAGCAAACCAGTGGCGAAGGTTCTTTAGGGTCCGAGGGGGCCTCAGCCCCCACCGATTTTTGGCGCAGTTGTAGAATTTTACGATTTTCGTAGGTAAATTGAGTCTAGGTTGAGTTCGGCCTCATCGATTTGATCTTCCGGCCACTAAAAAATCGAAAAAATTTGAGTCCGACCCCACATATTCGAAAACCATGCTTCGCCACTGCCGCAGACTACACCTCTTTATAGTCATAAAAACAAAATACATGCATAAATAAAACTCCTACTTCATAGCAACAACTTCCAACATGCACCTTGCACTCATCGTCCACGTTTCAGCCTTTTTCTCCTTCAAATTCGGTCAAAGATTGACATGTTCTGCTGCTAGCTTGTGACATGCTCCATGGGTCAACCCATACCCATTTGACCCATGAAGATTAACCCAACATTCACCCCCTTAATCTTGATGTCGGTCTTGCTAATCTTGCTTGATTCGAACTCTCTTACTTGCTTTGAATATCCTTGTTGACTTGTTATTCGAACCACAAAGTTTCAGTCTTACTACTTGATACGAGCCAAGGATAATAAATAAATGTCAAGATAACTATAGAAGAGAGAGATGTGTTATGGCATGTTCAGAATGGTGCCAAACCAATGGAGACACGTATCCAATTTGTTGTTTCAGTGTTTGTAATCCAAACGCTTACCGGTTTTTGTATGGTACTCAATTCAAAACCATGAAGAGATTTAGGCTATCCAAATCGGTGTGCCATTGGACTGCCCGTAGGATGATTTGGAGGAGCTTTTGGACGGGCAACAATGGAGCAGCCAACCTTTAATGTATTGTCCATATGCGGGGCAAAGCCCATGTGTTTGCAACCAAGGTTCCACTAAGTCATGCATTGGCAACTTACGTATACCCAATATGCCCTCCAAACACCTTATTTGGTGATAACATTACCCTAGATCATGAGTCTCACCATTTTATATACACTACCCACTATTCCTTCTTGTTACAATAAATTAAATTAAAACAAAGTTAAAATAATTCAAATTAAAAAAAAATTACGAAAAGTTACATTAATTCAAACTAAAAAAATTACGAAAATTTAAATTAAAAAATATGAAAATTAAATAAAAACCGAATCTAAAAATTGCAAGGCCAAACATATTTGGCGGCTATTTCATGCTTCCGGTTAAGGAAGACTTCCAACATCTGACCGGTCACTCCATCGTGCGGTTTCATAAACGTCTCGGTCACACACTTTTTGTCTCAAAAATCCTGACGTTTATCCATCAAAGTCGCACATTGATCCGCCAACAATGCTATAGTTTCTATTTGTTTCATTTTAATCTCCACCAAGTTGTTAATCTTACCTTCTTTCATTCATCTATACGCACCAAGTTCGTCATCCAAACTGTTCATGATAGACGGCTCGAGAGGGGGTGTCTTTTGTTTGCTTTTTTCTTTTTCTTGGTGGTGCATTGTCTTCTTTGAGGTCCGATATATGACTAGCCCCAACATCATCAGGTTTAGATGATTGGTAGTTGTCGGCTTCTGGCGACTTTTTTCTCATGTCGAAATGGGTATCAGGATCCTCACCCATCAACGGGGTTTTGACCCATTTATCGTGCATGCATACAATCTCCTATTCGGATATGTGAGTAAAACCACCTAGATGTCTTTGTTTGTATTCAGTCATCGCCCTTTTCATCGCCGAATAATCGTTAGAACCAACCGGCATTAGACGCTCCTATACAAAAATATAAATATAAATTAATACAATTAAATTTAAAAATTAAAACTAAATATACAAATATAAATAAAGAAGTAATATACTTTGAACTCATATTCAATTGACCGTTTATAGTATAGTTCATTTAGAAGATAATTGATGGACTGTATGCTCGGTTCCACCCATGGATTCGTTGTAATGTTTAAGTAAGCTTTTGCAAAAACTTTTTATTGTTTGTTGATTTCCGACTTCCTTGTTTTCGGAGCAATAACACTATGCTTTAGCCGAATCTACTTCTTGAGCGGTCATCCATACTTCACTCCTCGCACGTCCAGGAAATTTTGTTGGTTTTTATTGTACCACCACGACTTCATCTTCGTCATCATTGAATTGAATATCTTCAATATCATCATACAAATTATTTTGAGTATCTTGCGTTTCTGGCTCAACATACCTTCATCAAGACGTTCGAAAATCAAGAGCCATTGTTTCACCTTGTCACGTGGGGGACGCGGATGGCTCCTTATTGCATTTCAATTTCTTGTATCGAGTATTCTTGACCATGTGCAACGACATTAGCACAGGCGTAAAATGGTGTTTTTTAGGAATTTTGGTGGAGAAGAAGTAGATTGGTAAAGAAATGAAAAAAGTAGGGTTTAATTACTATTTTCTAAATCGACGAACGCTAAAAAGATTGATTATTACCACCTTACCACACTTAGGCAGCACCACCCGGGACACTTAGCCGAACGGGTACTAGGCACTTCAGGTGATACCCAATACCCACTTAGAGCTCCTTATAACATGCATAAGATGGCATTTCCTCAAGAATGATATTGGAAAAACAAAAAGAATGTTAAATGATGTAAGTAAAAGATTGGAATTTTGAAAAGGAAAAACTAATATTTCTTCCAGAAGGATACCTTAGGAAAAATGACCACCTAAGAGTTGCGGAAACATTGGTTGACCCGTCCCTTTACCCAATCCCTTTATGGCCCGTCTATATTTAATTTTGACAATGGGATGTACACACATTAAGAATTTGGGTTATAATTTAATTTTGCAAGTTTTCAGCAGGCCGGTTTGCGTCGAAACTCCAAGAGTCGTCAGCGAAACCTTTTGGGTTGAAACAATGCGGGTCATTGGTAGGCCGGGTCAGGTCGAAATTGTGTAGGTTATTGGCGGGAGGGTTAAGTTCAAACGATACGGCTCGTCGGAGGGCCCGCTCGGGTTGAAAATTAAAGGTATGTGCAGTTGGCCAAGTAAAAAATGTGAGGTCATCAGTGGGCTTGATCGGTTCGAAACGGTGCGGGTCGTCAGCCAGTTGGTTCGAGCTGGAATGGTTCCGGTCGTTGGCTGGTCGGTTTGGGCCGGAACGGTGCGTCGTCGGTCATTCCGCTCGAGCTAGATCTATTCGGGTAGGCGGCGGTCGGTTTGAGTCGGAATGGATCGGGTCGTCTTGGGTGGTCAGCCGGTCAGTTCATGCCGGAAAAGTCTAGATCGTTGGCCGGTTGGTTCGGACCAGAATGGTTCGAGTCGTCGACCGGTCTGTTCGAGCCGAAATGGTGCGCTTCGGTTCAAGCCAAAACATTGGAGGTTGTCAAAACGGGTCCGAGTTGTTGGCGGTCCCAGTTGGGTCTAAACGGTGTAGGTCAGTGTTGTGTTTGGTTGGTCTGAGACATTGTAGGTCAACGTTGTGCCGAGTCGGACGGAGAACTGACTCCACCTACCGAATTTGGCTTGTGTAAATGACCTGACCCGCACCGCTACCCCTAGCCGGTTGAATCCAGACTGTTTGGGACCGTGTGGTTCAGCGACGTTCGGGTCCACGGGATGATGCGAATTGGCGTCGATCCGATTCGAATGGGGACCATATGAGTCGGGTCAAAATGATGGTTCGGGTTGTGTCGCGATTCGGTAGGTGTTATGTCGAAAGTGGGTCAGTGTCGATGGTGTTCAAGATGACGTTGTGAAGGGTTAGGTGGCTTATGTGACGACGTTGATCGGTCAAAAATTCCAATGAAATTGATTGAATTCCTTTACGTTTTGGAAGGATTTTTAATTTCTTTAAGTAATGGATCCTGAGAGAATTGATTTCGAGTTTGAATTCTTTAACATTTTGGAAGAATTTTGAAATGGAATTAAAGTTCCAATTCGAATAAATTCAACCAAACATATCAAGAATTGGAATTCAAATTTCAATTCCATTTTGTTAATGGCAAATTGTTACATCTTCTGTATTTTATAATTTTTAATTACACACTAACCAAATATTGAATCTTAGACCTCATCTCTAATTGGCATATGTTCTATTCAATTCTAACGAACCTAACGCACCCTAAATATTTGTATCACGTGAATTTCTTGATTAAAATTCAAGACCGAATTCTGAATTTCTACAAATAAAAACTAATGTCTTTTCATGAAACTTGGATAACTTTTTTTAATGAAATGGTCACTATCATTATATAATCATCAATTTTAATGATCAACATGTGCAGTGGCGAAGCTTGGTTCGCCAATCGGCGGGGGCCGGACTCAATTTTTTTCGATCGGTAGTGGCAAATCGGCGGGGGCCGGACTCAACCCGGACTAAATTTACCTACGAAAATCGTAAATTTCTACTACTGCGCCAAAAAACAGGGGGGGCCAGGGCCACCCCTGGCCCTCAAAATACTTCGCCCCTGAACATGTGAACATTAGGCATTAGCATTTGAACCCGGTGTGCTTGGATGGTCTTACTTTCGATTTATTTAAACTACTTCAGTAGGTAGTTTTTGAACGCCAGGATAGTAGGATTTCATTACTCATTAGGTGTTTACACTTTACACCATCACGGTTTATGAGTAAATAATAATAAACTTAAAACAAATCTTATAACAAGAATTGTTACATCTCTCTTTTTTTTATATATAATTCCACATAAAAGTTGTTCAACCGTATAAAACAATGCTTGTAGAACATTGCTTTTTGATTCTTATTTCTCCACAACTCGACATAAGCAATGTCATCAATCACCTCCTCTTCGACCAGACCCTCAACATGCCAGAAAGGCATCATCTCGTTATCGAATGTTAATCCCGGAAATGTGCTAGCCATTTCAATAATATTTTGGCTAACCCAATAATCAAGATCATCTTGTACTTGTTTGTCATGATCAAAAAGCAGTTGAGATTCATCATGATCTAAAAACAAATAAGGTGAATCACCATTCTTTTCATTCTGGGTTGGCACATCCACAGCCATTGTGTCCATTGTCGACATTGGAACCATGTTGTCTTCGTTCATAATATCAAGTAACTCGCGAAGCAGCCCTTCGTCTAGTTCCATGTTTTTCAAAAAGTCTTCAAAATCATCTGTTAAAGACACATTAGACAACTCCGATTTCATTTCTGGGGCCATAGGTTCTATGTAAAATAAAAGAGGTTGACAACCAAGTGTACACTAAAAATGAGCCAAGAAGGTATGTCTTATGTACATGAAGAATGGGTCTTAAGTAGATTATGAACTTGAAAAAAACGTGTACCTAAATTTACTTAAAATTAATCAAGAAACATGTAATGACTCATTTGTGTCGACCAAAGGGTCATGGTACAAGAGTTATCAAGACCCCATTTATTCCATTTATGGTAATAGTCATCCTAAAACGTGCTTGTAAATCAGCGTACAGTTTGGCGGAATGTGGTCCGCGCACCTCTTTAATTAAAATTGATAGAGACGTGTCTAGATATCAATTTCATTCGCGAGCATACCATAAACATGTAGGGATCCTTGTTTAATTCGGTAGTACGCTAACCAGAAAATTGCACATGATGTTATATAAATAGTTATGTTTTTTAGTTTAGTTGTGGAAGTTTTTGGATAAAGGTGTCTTATCATTGACATGTGGTTAGATTATCGTTTCAATGCCTTCCAATTCGCGTACATCATATAAACATGTTAATTAGATTATCGAAGACATGGGCGGAGTTGTAAAGGCGATAAGATCAGTGGATGGGTGGGAGAACAAATACCATTTCTGGAATTAGGCAGGTGGGATGCTGTCAAGATCAATTTACAAAATAGATGACTGGTGGTAGAATTAGGCAAGTTCTTCACGTGGTGATAAAGTTGGCATATGTTTGCACATGTTGATTTGCTACACAGCTTACTTGACTAAAACATGTTCTTTGAATTAGTGTCAAATCTTATTAGAAGTTCACCAAAAAGAGGGGGAGCAATTAATTTAGCCATGGGTGTGTTTGGTTTGATGCTTTTAGAATGAAGTACGTAAGTGATAGATGGTGTTTATTTAAGTGGGATATGCTTGAAAAATACATGGGATTTGGTTTTTTATTTTTTTTAACATGGGATTTGGGTTTTTTCCAATTTTCGTTTTTGTTGCTCGAATGAGACTTCCCATGACGCACCATGAGATTAATCTAATGTCCATGGCCGACATAGGATTTACATAAGGTGTTGCACCATTTATCACTCTTTATAGTTTCTACATTCTCTGTTACTCAATATCTTATTCCTCTTTCCAACACTTTTATCTTTTCATTTTTATATATTCTAGTATTAACTATAATTCCAGCCAGTGTTGTAAAACTCGGTCTTCTTGGCTGAGTACTCGGCAGTCGGCTTCTAAACTTGGAGAGTAACTGCAAATGGGCCTTTATAAGTTGGAGTCAATCAAGCTGTCGACTACCGACTACTCGGCCAACTACTCGGGTACTCCGCCAACTCGGAAAGTAATTGCAAATTAAAATTTTTTGACATATATTTAATATCTAATGATTAATTTTCTTAACACTTACTATGTTCGAGTACTCCCCAAGTATCTGAGTACTCTCAAACCCGAAAATAATTATTTAAAGTATATCTTCATCGTTTAATACAGAGTAACCATGGTCATATATTGAGAGGACAAACTTTGTAATGGCACCTTTAAGATGAAGAAGAATTCTGCTTATAACTCTCACATGATTATGATTATCTTTGTCTTCGGTTTCCGATAAATGCGCAAAGAAGTGGTCATCATATACAAGTTGGCTAAGAAGAGTCCACTTAAACCTCCAATTTCTCGACAAGACACCAGTCCTCACAGCATCTTGTAACGGCAATCGATCCAGAATATTAGTTATCACATTGGGGCGCCATTTACCCAAAAAATTGAAAAATAGCGCCCCCCACACCGCTATGGGGGGCGCTATATACCAAAATCATGCCCGGGCTTTATAAAAATAGCGCTATGTGTTTATTTGTTGGACCAATCAGACCTTGCCACGTGACAAGGTCAAACATTCTTTTTTAATAATAATAATAATAATAATAATAATAATAATAATAATAATTTAAACAGAAAATTTATTAGATTAAATAAAATAATAATAAAAAAAATAATTTATATAAAAAAATAATATTTATTAAAAATAATAATAAAAAAATAAATTATATAAAAAAATTATATTCAAACATTTGAATTTTAAACGGTTACTGTTCCAAACCGTTTGAAATTCAAATTTCCCCCCCAAACGTTTAAATTTCAAATTTTGAATTTCAAACGTTTTCCCCCCAAACGGTCATATTTCTAACCCTATAAATATAACACTTCCTCCCAATTCTCAGTCACACCTTTTCCTCATCCTCAACACAATGAATAATATGGGCGGTTTTCAACCAGGAGCTGCCGGACCGTCTAATGTCCGGCAGTACTCTCGCTGGGTCCGGGGACGGGGCCGGCCCCGGAGACTACCATTCACATCCTCTCCTCCTCCTGCTGCTGCACAACCTCCTCCTCCTCCACAACATTGGTTATATCCCCCTCCTCCTCCTGCGCACCACCAACCCTTCCTCCTCTGGCTGCTGCTGCACAAGCAACCTTTCCTCCTCCTGAAGTCGATGATGACTTCACGGATGAAGAATGGGTCTGGGCCATGGATTATGCCATGGCTATTAATGAAATGGACCGACTAATGTTGTCGGCCCCCACCCCCCGGACTGCTGCTGCTATCCCCACCCCCACCACCAAACTACCCCCACCCCTACCACCAGACTACCCCCACCCCCTACCACCAACCTACCCCCACCCCCCACCACCAGACTATCCCCACCCCCCCCCCCCCCCACCACCAGACTACCCCATCCCGTGAATATTGGGGACCCAACTCCTGAGGACTTGGAAGCCCTCAGGGAAATTGAGGAGGAGGAACGCCTCTGGAGCATGCCTACCCCTCCTCGTGAGTACTACTATTTCCCCTCGGATGCGAGATCCGATGGACGGAACAGCTCACGTTCCGTATCCCCCGAGTACTACACACTCGAGGACTGGGACAACTATTCTCCATAGTGGAGAAAATTTGGATTAAATAAGTAATTTAGGAATTATCTAGTGTTTAATTAAGTAATTTAGGAATATGCAATGTTTAAATAAGTAATTTAGGAAGTGTGTAACTTTTTTTTTAATATTATTTGTAACTTTTTTTAATATTAGTTGTGTGTTTTTAATATTATTTGTAATTTTTTTTATATTTATTTGTCTTTTATTTTAATTATTTTGAGTTAAAAGATTAAAAAAAAATTACACGTAGACCAATCACAAATAGGGGCTTTATAAATAATGCCTCACCACTACACCCCTTTTTCACTTTATCTCTCCATGCTGACTCAGCAGCCACGTGGACCAATCAGAAAGGGGGGCTTTATATATAAAGCCCCCCACTACGCATGGTCTAAGCAAAGTTTTAAAGTATAGAAACGTGCCTCAAGGCGTTTTCCCTTCGCCTCACGAGGTGTACGCCTCGAGGCAAACCGAGGTGTAAGCCCGAGGAGGAATTAAAAAATAAATATAAATATTATATATCTTATAAAAAAAGAAATACCAACTAATTTCATCATCAGATTCATCAAAACATCAAAAATACACATTAAGCCAAATTAAAGGATCGGGATTGAAGGATTTCCTAATCGGATTGTCAGATTCAAAACCAAAACGGTTACACCCAACCCGAGTCATTAAGATATATAATTTGCAATGATTTTGGATTATATGAGATAGTGAAATTATTCTATTAAATTAAATTGCAAGAAACCGCATTCTTCTTAAGCCAATCTTTGCCTGCTAGAATTTATTAAAGATCAGTGTCTCTGTTAGTTTTGTTCTTTTGATAATCTTTCCAATCTTGAGGAACTAATTATATCAGAAGGTGAAACCAGACTCTCCACATACTCCAAGATGCATCTTGTACGATCACGAAAGCACATGCCTGAAATTTTGAGTGAATCTAGCGACGGGTCGTAGATAATGAGATTTGATGAGGCGTTGCTCACCATAAGAATTCTTCCACTATCCAAAATATAAAGAGGGTTGGAATTCATCAGAGTATCAGTCCATGGTAAGTTAAATGAATATATTTTGGACCATTGATTGTGTTCCTTCATAACCCACATGTCGATTCTGCAGTAATCGCGGCGTAGCGCACAAAGTGATCCATTTATCGTACCTAAATGATAGTCAATCACAAACGGTGGATACATTTCTGAAAGCACCATGTCTTTAACATCGAGGACAATGAACACATTCCGACTAGATGATGCAATCCAATACAAAAATCCATTTGCAAATGTACCATCCACATTTTCATGAGCGATGCTAAATCCAATGTTGTACTTTGAAGTGCTCCATGAACTCCACGATCCCTCTTTCAAATTATAGACATCACAAACTTCATAATACAGTATAAACTTAACAATCTTTAGGTCATCCGAGTTTGCACCATAACCGAATCCATAGGCAGCCAGAGCAGATGAAATAGGTGCAGAGGGAAGGCTCTTGCGCGCACCTGTGAAGGGATTGTAAAGGACAAAATCACCTAAACATCTCAAAAGGACTATTCCATTGAACGTTCCAACAACTCTAACGTATTCTGTTTGCTTTTTTATAGGATAACAACGGTTGACTATGAAATTAGTAGTGTCCTCCGTTGGCATCTTGTCGTCTATGAGATGCAAAGCATCAGATACGGGGATAATGATGATTTTACGCGATCTCAACTTCATAAAGTTTGGTTCTTTAAGCAGGCGATTCCAATGGGTCGATACACACATAAACCGGAGTAAGGACTTTGCTGGAAGGTGAACGAGTATATTGCAAACAATGTCATCATGTAGGAAACCAGCCATTATCAACCAAATCTAGGAAACAAAACAATGTATTTACATAAACCTCGACAACAACATATATTTACTTCCAAACACAAATTGATATTTATTTATTTTAGATACACGTAAGAAACAATATTGACACAAAAAGTCTAAAAGATCAACATCTAAAACCCCCGAGGCACACCTGAGGCGCAATTTTTGTTACCACCTCAGCCCTATGAGGCGCAAGTACAAACTAACACCCTTCCGAGTCGTTTTCCACCCGAATCGCCTTGAGGCGCACGCCTCACCCGTTTTTTTAAACCATGATCATAAGCAATACAAAAATTGATGGAATAAATAGTCATGACATTCATAAAATTTGCTTTTCATTAAACCCTAGATACACAAACCTGATGATTTAAGTAAAGATACTCTGACTAGAAAACAATATCATTGCCACTAACATTAGGGCGACTCGATGATTAGAATTATTATTGCCATAAACCTAGTTTAATAAACCTAACTTTCAGGATCATCTTTCACTAGCAAACAGTGCATGATCATTGCCATTCGATATTATGTTTCTAAAAAAAATATTAGAAAAAAAAAAAAGAAACAAAATATTCTAACCTGGAAGCGGAATAATTATGTGGTGAAATTGAGCTCCCGCCGTGTAAAAAGGGTGGTTTGTATTAGGTTAATAATTTTGGTTTACGTAGTGAAAAATGGCTTGGTAAGATGAGACAATTTGTTCACTTTTGGGCTTTTATTTTACCTGGGCCGGTGTTATTAAAGTAGATGGAGAGTCCATATGTTACCAAAACTTTAGAGTTTATTTCTAGGTTTTTAAAAGTATAGGGATGGTTCTTGTAGTTTGCATTTTGCATCGCATTTAATCCTCAATTTTTGTCAAAAGTACATAGATTTGTTAGCCGGAGACTAAATGTTTTACAAAGTGCAAATCACATGGACAATCTATGTACTTTTGAAAAGAAAAGTATAAAATCTAAAATTTTGGTTACATACAGAGACCAATTCACGTACTTTACTCTAAAACTTCAAGCCTCTCCTAAAATATTTACAATTTACCAATTTTCAGTAGTTAACAGAGGGAATGTAATCCAAATTATGGTTCGGTTCGTAGTGGTTCAACATGGCAAGGGTAACAACAAATAACGCATCATTCAGTTATGAATATAACATGGTTCACTCCATCAATGTAATTTGCATACGTCTGCAACTGAATTCGAAAAGTAATTTATGGAATCGGGCTACATCGACGACAAGAAGAGATATTCACACTGAAATTTCCAATAATTTCATTTGTTGGAAAAAATAATTAGAGGAAGATAAAAATATAAATATCAAATTCAAATATTAGCTCTTTTTAAATAACCCCTCCTCCAAAATCTAAATATGAACTTTTTAAAAAATCACTAGACTTAATAGGTTAACAAGTCAAGATCAGGTTAACTCGTCAAATAGGTTATAATATCAATGTTTAATCAGGTGCATAGAAATAACATATATGGACTCTAGATTAACCTTATTGAAGGTCTATGCCACATCTAGTGAATTGTAAGCCTATGAAACCATCAAAGTATGACCTTGTACATAAGAGTTTTCACAACCAACCTAATTGATAGATACTTGTAAAGTAAACAAAGCATCATCATCTATTTATCTTGCAGCCCTTATCGGGTTTTTTTTTTTTTTTGTGAACTATCAACTTAGATGATTACAACCCAATAACTTTCGATTTCAGTCCATAACACTACGCCAAAAAAGGCCTTTGGCCACACCAAAAAAGTGTGACCATATGTCTTCCGCCACACTTTTTTTTCCAGCTCAAATGTGACCATAGGTCGAGTCATCATAGGTATCATACGGTCACATTTAAGTTTAGTGGTCGTAGCACCTTAGAAGTGTGGCTATAAGGTACCCATATTTCTTACTGGGATCAAGAATTCCCTTTATCAAGTGTTGCTAAAGGATGGTAACGACCACACGAATTTACTTTAAGTGTGACTGTTTCTATTTAATAGACACACGAATTTACTAAAAAGTTTGTTTTAGCCATATAAATTAAAGAAACCATGGCAAAAAAGGTTGTTGTAATCAAGCATTATGTCCATTGAGTGTGGCTAAAGGATAGTAATGGCCACATGAATGTCTTGTAAGTATGGTTGGTTCTATTATATAGTCACATGAATTGAATGTACGTGTGGCTAAAAACTATTTCTAGACACACAAAATAATTTTTTAATTGTAAGTGTGACTATTGTCTAAAATTTGGTCACACATAATTATTTTCACATGACGTTTGCTATCATTTCGTCATACAATAAAAAACAAACTAACAATGTTGTGGCTAATGAATATATAAAGCCACATGAAAATTTTATTTTAAGTGTGGCTATAGGATAACCTTTAGTCACACATAATAGTTTTTAATGTGGCTAAAGGGTAGCAACGACCACTGGAATTTACTATAAGTGTAGCCATTTATATTATATAGTCACAAATCTATTGTAAGTGTGGCCTGTGTGGCTAAAAAATATTTGTAGACACATAAAAAAGTGGAAATTTTAAGTGTTGCCATTATCTAACATTTGGTCACACATATATTATTTCCCAATGACATTTGCTATCATTCCGTCACATAAAAACAAAACAAAGTAACGAAAGTGTGGCTACTAGTTGTGTAAAGCCACATGAAATTTTTATTATTTATAGTGTGGTTATTGTTTAACCTTTGGTCACACATATTTATTGTGGTTTTGTAAAATAACTAAAGTAACCATGACAAAAGCTAAACCAAAATGATATTAACAATAATAAACCAAAATCCATACATATGTTTTAATTTAAATACTAAAGACATAAACACCTAATCAAAAGCATCTAATGAATTCAAATATGAGTATGCCCCTTTTGCAAGTATAATAAGGCTAAGTAGAACTCTCTGTTGAATGAACCTGCCTTGATGCTTAACTGTCAGGTTCAATCCGAGTCATAATCAATCCACCCGTAGATTGCATTGCAACATGAACATGCCCTTGATGCAGATAACTGCCGCTTTGAATGTAGTCAACACAATCATCTCCCAAGTTTATATTTTGCTACCAATTATCTGTGGAGGTGATTGATGTATCAGTTGAAGAAGTCCAAGTGTTGCTTCTTTTAAACAAATATTCCCTAAGAAATGGCTTGTGGTCTGTCCTGTCAGATTTTGGTCTTAACTACCTTTTCTGCAAATTAACACGCCAATGAACTCAAATTTGAAATTAAAAACATAACTAATCAGCATTTTAACAACTTGGAGATTCCGAAGTGGTAATTGTTCAGTTGGTGAGAACTATCACAATCATATTTAGAAAGGGATGTTCTATAAGAGCTATAACTAAACGACAATATACTTGAAGAAAATTATGACTCTATTGGCTTTTAGCTCCATTGAATAAACTGGGTCAATCAAATCAGAATTTTAACCAATTTTAACCAACTTGGAGACTCCAAAGTGGTAATTCACCAACAGCTGCAAGTGAGTAGAATGTCACCTGGGGGAAACCATTTCCATGATCATAAACAACAAGATGGTCACTAAAATGTCATACGTCCTGTATACAGTAAAATGAAATATCCAAAAGCAAAAGCTAATGAGTATGAGCCTGGTAAAAAGTAATTGAATAAGAAATAGTGTTTGGTTAGGCATTCATGTGTTTACATAAATAATATAGGTGAATTGGCCTATCTTCTCTACTACATATCTTCAGGATTCCACCTATGTAACCGAAGTCTTAAAGCAAGTCTAAGATATTAGAAATACTGCGAATATTATGGACTTGTGTGTTCAAAGCAATGAATTTCATATCCCATTATAATTTTCGGATGATTAATGAATTCTCTATATAGTTGTTAACACTTGCTGCAAATGTGTGAAGAATCTAAAATGAATTATTCTGATACTTGCAACAAATACTCTTTTTACATCATTGACTAATGGAACATCTGACTCAATATTGACATGTCCATTATGTCATCTTATCGTTGTAGAAAATAATATGCTTTTGTCACTAAAAATAAAGGTTGAAAGATAGAGGATAAGGCGCATTGGGTAATGGGTCAAAAGACTCAAAACGGGTTTAGTTGACCGCGAAAGAAAAGACTGTACATTTGTAGGTTCTTAAATATTTTATCACATTAAAATTTAAATATTTTAAGTCTGCCAAAGTGGGTCAAAATGACCCAAACCCACTTTAATAGATTTGACGTATCTATATTTTAGTTTAAATGGATCAAAATGACCCGAAACCACTTTTATACAATTAATATATCCATTTTTTATGTTTAAGTGGTTCAAAATGACCCAAACCCACTTAAATAGACTAAAATTGCAAGGAAGTGGGTTCGGGTCAAATTCACCCACACATACAGTAACTAATAACAACATGGTAATACATTTTTCATGAAATGTTTTTGCTTACATAGTCTAATGATGCGGTCTCATTTACCCATCCCATGCCTTCTTTCCAATGCGATGATTTAAAGCCTTCAATAAAATTTTGGATTGGGTAACTATAAACATCAAACATACCATTAATGAGATTTCAAGTTTTCAATATAACACTTGATACATCTTTAGATACAACTCAACTGCATGTATCAATCATCTCCCATCTTGGTGTGAAACCACAAACATTAGCTACTCCTATCAACAATATCCTTTTGTTCCTAAATAAAAAAAAGCAAAGAGAGAGAGAGAGAGAGAAGGTAAGTGAATTATCTATTTATCAACTGTTAATAAAGAGATATATAACAAAAGATATAGATTAGGATTCATCATATGTAGCAACTAGTAATAAACATTACAATTCTTACAATCAATAAATTAATATGGCATTGAACCCCTTTTTTAAATGCCCCCCTTTTCCTAGATGCCCGCTATAATAACAACCAATAATAGACTTTTAAGATTCATGAGCTAAAACTTTACATGATTCTACACAATGTTTAAAGATCCATTAAGTCGTTAGCAAATAACACATTGTAAACAATCACCTGGAATAAACAAGTCATATAGATATGGGCTAATAGTTACCTGATTTATAAAAAATAATCAAAATCCACTCTAAAATTCAAAGAGACAGGTTACTAGTTTACTATCTTAACGAAACACAATCAATCCGAGAACATATATACGCATGAAACTGTAAAATTGAAAATCAATAAACCTACCTGCTTCATATTTTACAAAAGCGAGTAAAACAGCGATATAATGATCAAACCAAACTTACACGCAAATCACTGCTAATCAATAAAACTACCTGCTTCATATTTTACAAAAGCGAGTAAAACATGTCCTCAACAGTAAAAAAAAAACTTACAAGCCATTCTCTATGACCTTGAAGCCCCTCCTTATTAAGAACCTCGACATCAATAGGAAAAGATTTAAGCCCTACCCTCCGCCAAAAATAGAATCAGACCTGAAGCTCTTCGATGGTGGTTGAACGGTGATGATTAGAGGTGGGTGGGTGTTTGTGGCCGCCACCTTATCCAAATCCACCACCAATGGAAGCAAACTATCTAAGCAGCAACAAACCGTGAAACACCATTATCTCCGAACCTTAGCGACATTGATGACACGATCGGTGATGGGTTGATCAGATCTGATGAGAACGGGAGAGATAGACGAGGTTAAATGTATGGTGGGTTTTGGTTAACCATACTCGGTTATGTGATGATAGCGTGGTGTACCGGAGTAGGGTTTTGGAAAGCCTCCATAGAAGGGAATCATGAAGGAGAAAATGATTTGGTTAGGTGATTTAGAGAATAAATGTGAATTTCGGGGAAGTTTGAAATTGGAAGCGGGGTTGTTGGGAGGGAAATTTTTAAGGTGAAAATGTTAAAAAGAACATTTGGTCACAATAAAAGTAAGGATGACAATTAAACCCGAATCTGATGGGTAAATTCGAAACCCGGCATATTTGGGACGGGTTTGGGGTTGGGTAATTGGGTATGATATTAATTTTTACTTTTTTTGCGGGTTTGGGATTTGATGTATACCCGTTTACCCAACCAGATTACCCGATAAAATATACTCGTTTACCCGATTATATACCCAGTATATTTTTTTTATATAAATATAATGCATAATATATCTACTTGTCCATCTAGATTGTCATCTTGTGCCAAACAAAGTGTATATTATTTGTTATCTACGTCTTTAAGTGTTTTATATGATTTAAGTATGTTATATTTATACATTGTAATCATTAACATATATATTTAATAATGCTAAATGTAATTGGTTAGTAGTTATCCAATAGATACCCAACGGGTTTTTGGTATTATATACCCATGGGTAAGTTTTAAAAATTAATGGGCTTACCCGAAACCCGCGCGTATACCCGATACCCGATGGGTAATTACCCGACGGGTTTGGGATAAGCATAACTAATCGGGTATGGGGTTGGGATTACCTAAACTCGTTCCAAACCCGACCCATTGCCATCCCTACATAAAAGTCCGACAACTTAGGTGAACTCATTGGCAAAAGCTAACCGCCTAACCCGCACCGTACGAACACGGAAACCAATAATGATCTGGCCCTTCAACCATTCAAGGGGAAACTTGCTGCTTAAATACCTACTATAACAATTATTATGGTCCACGTATACATATATGATCTATTATTCGCCATAGTGACTTGTTAAGACGTATATGATCTACTATTGCCCATTGTGATCCTCTAAGGTCCAATATGGTCCATTAAGACATGTATGATCTACTACTCTCCATTTGATCTATTAAGGCCAAACATGGCCCATTAAGATATGTAAAACTACTATTGCCTGTTATGATCCATTAAGGCCCAATATGATCCATTATGCCATGTATGATATACTATTTTCCATTGTGATCCATTAAGGCCCTGTCTATTAAGACATATATGATCTACCATTGTCCATTGTGATCCATTAAAGCCTAATATGGTCAATTAAGACATGTATGATTGACCATTGTCCATTGTGATCCATTAAGGCCCAACATGATCTATTAAGACATGTATGATCTACTGCAGTTAGTTTTGATTTATTAAAGCCTAATATGGTCTAATAAGACATATATGATCTGCCATTGTCCATTGTGATTAATTAAGGTCTATTATGGTCTATTAAGGCATGTATGGTCTACTATCACCCATGATGATCCATTAAAAAGCAATTTAAGACATGTATAATCCATTAAGGCCCAAAATAGTCCATTAAGAGATATATGATCTACTATTATCCATTATGATCAAGTAAGGCCAAACATGGTCCATTAAGACATAATGGAAAAATGGTACCGAGTATCGATACCAAACTAGATACAACTAGGGATGAGTAAATAGTACCGGGTATCGCAAGCGATACCGATACCAAATCATTTTTGGGTACTGACTTTTTATTGTTTTTGATACCGATAAGGGTTCGGTACAGTACTAGTATTTTACCGATTTCAGCATCGAATTTTGATACTGTATTGGTACCATATTTTATAGTACCGAGCATTTTTTGTACCGGTTCAATAACCATTTTTGACGATTTTCGGTACCAGCAATTTTGGTACTGACATCGAGCTCATTCTAGTTACAACGAGAAGCATATATAAGTTTGAAAAGAAGTGAACAAAAGAGTAAAATAAATATTACAAATTTAAATATTATTATGTTAAATAATGTATTTTTTAGGGGGAAAATCTAAATTACCTCCTCTCATCTCTCCCGCTCGATAAACCCGCCAAAAAAAAAAACCCAAATCCATATCATCTCTGATCTCTCCCGCTCTCTGCTCTCATCTTCTCCCAACCCTAAATCAATATATAAACTCCACACATATCACTGAACCGACCGACCGACCGACTGACTCACTTCTAGGGTTATGGCACTAGAGTCATCATATCTTCTCATTTGGTATACTTATTAAAAGATCAAATGAAAGGTTGAGAATGACAATGGAAGGAATTAATATAGATTAGTTTATTTATTACACCATTTTGACTAACCTAATTTTTTGATTTGAAGCACACACATTTAAAAGAAAACGCAACTCTTTGCTTTTGAAATACTATTAATTTATATGTAATTCGGCTGATTATTTAGCATCTTTAAGGTGATGGTTTTTCTTGGCTCTGTTTGTTCCACTGTAATGCATCTTTACAGTTTTTTACTGTAAAATTTTAGGTAAAGTTGTCAAACCAGAAAAAAAAAAGCTGAGGGTGCTTTTCTAGGTGTCAATCCAATGGGCAATTTTTATGAGTACTACATTTGATCATAACTTGGATAGGGGAGGACAAGGATTGCTGATGCATCTGTTCAACAAGAAGATTGTAAAGCTGAGATTTTACCGATTCTGCGTTCAGGAGCATGGGCTGACATCGGGTTCCGTGGAAGCATGGAGGATGTATATATCTGTGCTGATAGTTTTGTGAAAGACTATGGTGGGAAGAATTCAATTGAAAGACCTGTTGCCTCTCATTTGGTATACTTATTAAATTTAAATAGTTCCATAGTTCAAATCTTTATTTTATTGCAATAGATTTAGATTTGTCAGTATCGATTTTGTGGTATGTTGTAACCTTTCGCCTTTTGTAACTTTCAGACCTTAATAGGCTAAATATTTGAACTTGTACAATGGAGATAATTACTGTGATGGTTACTGTTTCAGTGACACTATTATGATTTTGTTTTGGCTTATTTAAACAACAGTTCGTTTTTTAATAAGCATATAGCTAAACCTTGTGTTTGGATGAAGAAACCCGTTGGTTTTATTATTATTTTTTTGTGGTGTCAATGTCACAAGTTTACCCTGGGGTTCAACAGTTTGTTTTCAGTTTGGTGATTATCTGTTTCAGTTTGGGGATGAATCTGAATAATATGTCAAAGATGTTGAAGTGTGCGGGAAAGATGAATTGATGATATTATTACTCTTAAGGCTGATGATGGCATTGATACTGATACCTTCATGTTTGAGAGTCCCAGTAAGTATACATTTTTTGTTTACTTCAAATTTTTCATTGTAACTATATTATTAGTAAGAATAATAATTGACAAGTATTATATGCTTAAAGCTTGTAATTGACTTCATATTATCATATTAAGAAGACGTTGTCGACTCAGTTGAAGAAATTTGTTGCTACCAGCGACTAGATGTGTTAGCGTATCTGCTCGGGCTAAGAATAAGAAGCCTGCTATGAAGCTGAAAACTGCTACGAAGAAATAACCGGCTAAGAAAAAGGCAGCCGCAACTTCGAAACCTAAAGCTGCTGCAGCCAAGCCCAAAGTCAAAACTCCTGCTAAAGCCAAGCCGGCTGCAAAAGTTGAACCGGCTGCCAAGGCTAAACTGGCTGTGAAGGCTAAGCCAGTTGAGAAAGTGAAGCCAGATGTTAAGGCGAAGCCAGCTGCCAAAGCTAAGCCGGCTACATTCCGAAGCTAGACCAAATATATGGTCTTGTACATATTTTGGGTCGGCATGTGGGTTCACGGGTTGACCTGTTTGTTTTTATAAATTTAGATATTATAACTTTAAGCGATTGATATTGTCGAACATAAAAGAAAATATGTATCGGCTTTTAAATAATACACTGATAGAAAATCTTTATGGCTCAGCTCTCTATTTAGAAATACGAACATGTTCAAGCTGCACCTGCTTCTAGCAAATCAATGTGGTTTCCTTTACGCCCGGGGAAAGGTAGCTCTGGAACAAGGTGAATTGTTAAGGCCAATCATCACCTAACACGGATTTACACCAATATGATGTGAGTTAGTTTCTGAAACACTCTTATGTTTTGGTTTGTATTTCTGGTTTTTACATCTAATTGTTATCTATTTGGTTGAATTCGATTTGCACATGATACTAATGTGTTTGTAATATTGTTTAGATTGGGACCAGAATTCGTTCCCCCTAAACAGCTACAAGAAGAAGTAGAAACCACCATGGAGCATTTGAAGAATTTGGTTCAATATACTGCAGTGAGTATTTGTTTCACCTTATATTTATTTTCATATAGTAGGGGAAACCCACGTAAAGGATAATAGTAGTTAATATTACCATGATGTGCATAATGGATTCCTTTAAATTATTAAAGATGGTCGCAATAACTCCAAAGCTTATCTAAAAAAGATAATGAGATGTGAGTATAAGTTGCTAATGTCAATAAAGGTGGATGTGTTGATCTTGAAGTTGTAGGATATTATTAAGAGTTCATTTGGATTATTTATCTAGATCTAGGTTGTGGTATATTGTTTGCCCCTGTGATCTGTTGTTCGTTTTTGGAGCATAATAAAGCAAAAGGAGTGGCTTTTTCTTTCATTATTAAATGGGTCATTTCGAGTTAAGATGCTACCTTTTTCATTCATAAAGGTTGACATCCCACTTAGTTTGACATGGAAGCTTAATGTTTTTAATTATAAAAATATAATGGGTTTAAAGAAAAAGTCGGGTTTCTTTGGCTTTATATTTTACATGCTATCAATGTTGTTAGTGTTTAAGTTTCTTTATGTATGATATACAAAGTTATTAATGTTAAAATTGCTCAGAAACAAATGGCGTGGAAGGCAGTGATCCTCCCTCATAAACAATGGATGAAAGCAGCAGCAACTTGTCTGTTGAAGAGCTTCCGTTGGAGTCAAAACTTGAGCTAAAACTGCAGCAGCAAATGAAGATGAAGCTAGCTAAAAAGGGTCGTTGGCCATTTTCTAAGATGAAAGAAGAACAAGAATGCATGAACCTAGTTATAGTTGGATTGATAGTGCCCCTTAGTTATACGTTGCAACGATTTTTTTACGACCCATATCAATATATCATTATATTGATATGGTCGTAAAAAAATTTATGACACCACCATCAATGACACTTTTTTGTGTCATTAGACCTTTTTTATGACGCACATTGCTCGTCAAGAAAGATGTTTTTTTCTAGTAGTGTATGTATAGCCACATGAAATTTGTAAATTTAAGTGTGGCTATCATCTAATTTTTGGCCGCACATATTTTTCATGACATTTACTATTATTCTGTCACACAAAGAAAGAACAAAGTGACAATGGTGTGGCTAATTGTTATATAAAGCCACATAAAATTTTATAATTTTAACTGTTGCTATTGTCTAACTTTTTGTCACACATATTTTTTTCATAACATTTACTATCATTTTGTCACACAAAACTAAACAATGACACTAGTGTGACTATTGTGTAACCTTTGGTTACGCATATTTTACATGACATTTGCTATCATTACGTCACACAAAATAAACAACATGACCATAATGTGACGAATGCTTATGTAAAGCCACACGAAATTTTGTAATTTTAAGTGTGGTTATTGTCTAGCTTTTGGTCACATTATAATATATGTGGCCATAAATTTAAACTTTTAGCTACACCATCAAACAAATATTGTCATTGTAGATTACATTTGGTCACACCTTTCTAATGTGGCTACTAAATGTCACTGTTTTTTCTTAATGTGTGGCTAAAGATTTTGATCAGATGTATTTTTGGTCACATGAAACAAATAATGTGGTCGTAGATCATAAATAGCCACACGTTTTCTAGTGTGGCTACTAAACGCCACAATTTTTTCTTAAAGTGTGACTAAAAGTTTTGAGATGTTATACATTTGTCACATGAATACATAAGATGTGTGGCAAAAAGTATGCTAGAAGGTTTTGTAATATGAAAAATGACCTTTAGCCACACATTTAATCGAAAGTGTGGCATGGTGGTTTTTGAAAAAGTGTGGCCTTAGGCCTATTTTGGCGTAGTGTAACCCTTTTTGCCCCACCCTCGATCTAGCAGTCGAGTTCGCACTTACATATCGTGGGTTCTCCAATGGCTATTTTGATTACGTAAAAAAGTTGATTATCTCTTTTGGTTTAACAGAACTGGTCAAACTATGGGATACTTAGGTGCTGTTTGTTTTTTTCTGCAGGAAAAGGTCTGCAGTCTGCGGACCACATCTGCAGACATCTGCAGGAGAAGAGGTGGACCAAAGGTTTGCAGTCTGCAAGAAGAAGACTGTTTGTTTGTTAACGTCTGCAGGCTGCTGAAATAAACTTAAATTTAAATAAACTGAGTTTTTACAGCAGTCTGGTGGTAGACGGTGGTGGTGGTGGTGGGTGGACCGTGGTGGTGTGGAGCATGGTGGTGGGTGGTGGTGGACGGTGGTGGGTGGTGGTAGTGGTGGTGGGTGGACGGTGGTAGGTGGTGGTGGTGGTGGGAGGTGGTGGACGGTGGTGGGTGGTGGTAGTGTTGGTGGGTGGACGGTGGTAGGTGGTGGTGGACCGTGGTGGTGGTGGTGGTGGGTGGTGGTGGTGGGTGGTGGTGGTGGGTGGTGGTAGTGGTGGTGGACGGTGGTGGTGGTGGACGGTGGTGGTGGTGGACGGTGGTGGTGGTGATGGACCGTGGTGGGTGGTGGTGGTGGTGGACCGTGGTCGTGGTAGTGGACCGTGGTCGTGGTGGTGGGTGGTGGTAGTGGTGGTGGACGGTGGTGGGTGGACGGTGGTAGGTGGTGGTGGACCGTGGTGGTGGTGGTGGGTGGTGGTGGTGGTGGGTGGTGGTGGTAGTGGTGGTGGACGGTGGTGGTGGACCGTGGTGGTGGTGGGTGATGGTGATGGTGGTGGTGGGTGGTGGTGGTGGGTGGTGGTAGTGGTGGTGGACGGTGGTGGGTGGTGGTGGTGGACCGTGGTGGTGATGGACGGTGGTGGTGGTGAACGGTGGTGGTGGACGATGCTAGGTGGTGGTGGTGGGTGGGTGACGGTGGTGGTGGTGAACGGTGGTGGTGGACAATGCTAGGTGGTGGTGGTGGGTGGGTGACGGTGGTGGTGGTGGTGGTGGTAGTGGGTGGTGGTGGTGGTGGGTGAGGAGAAGAAAAGAGGAGAAGACCTTTGAAGACCTTAGAAGACTTTGGTCCAAGTCTGCACCAAGAAGAGGTCAGGAAGAGCTTTTGGAGTGAAATGTCTTCCGAAAAAACAAACAGTCTGCCCGCCCCAAACGTCTGCCCGCGTCTGCGCGGCGCAGACAAAAGAGGTCAGAAGTGCTTCTGAAAGAAAAACAAACACCACCTTAGTAAACTAAACTTTCATTAATATGTTTTATTGTATATTTAATAGTATGTGTAATAGGATTAGTTAACATGGCGATTAAAAGTTAGTTATATCCACATAATCGTCATAACCAATCCTATATATATTAGTTTGATTGTAAACATTTGTGTGCGCGCGTGGGTTTTGTATGTTCTTTCATATACATTCTCTCCAACACTATCATTGAATAAAAGTTTTATGTTCTAACGATTCATGCGTATGATTGTGTATTTGATGATTCAACATGAAACAATAATCCGCTGCACAATACTAACAAGATGATGATGATTACGGGACAACACAAACATGATGTTATAGTGATTTTTGTTAAAAATCAACTTAGAAAACCTTTGATGCAGGCGTATGTGGGAATTTGCACATGAGGTGATGCCTATGTGAGAGGGAGGGAGAGGGGGAGAGAGAGGAAAGGAGATGGAGAGGAAGAGGAAGAGGGAGAGGAGAGAGTGGGGGGAGAAATAGAGGTAGAGAGAGAGAGAGATGTGTGTGCGTGTGCGTGTGCATGTATTGTGCAGGTGGGTAGCAGCGGGTACCCGTTTAGTGACCACTCTAGCCACCCTTAAAGGAAAAACAGGGTAAAGGGTATAGAGTTGATGTCTAAAAAATTAGTGACTCAAAAGAAGAAAAAAAAAGTAAGAAAAAATAATGGTAAAAAACAAAAACAGTAATTTCAAGTTGTTTCTTAATATTATATTAACAAAATATTTATTATAATAAATGATTCCAAATAATGCTATGTGTTATTATTGTATTTAGTCTATTTTTTTAACTATTAATATCTTTTAAATTTAATTGACAATTATTATTATTATTATTAACAATATGTTGTTCCAAAGATTGTTACAGTCATATTTATTCTTATTTTTTGAATTATTTATTGTATCTTTCAAAATTATTTTACAATTATTAATAACTAGGGTGATTCCTGCGCTTCGCGGCGGGAAACATGCCTGATGATTATCAAACGCAGTTGCATTATCACACATTCTAATAGCATTGGAAGGCACTAAAAGCCTAAACATATAAGTGGTGGCTTAAAAGCTCCGGGCATGACAAACACACAGCCCAAGTTACTCCTTCATTCTTCATACCAACACCTAATGCCTTGTCCCTATTATTTATGCTTTGGCAAATGAGCATGTCTAATCTAAGTGTCTGATTTTTTTGAAACTACTAACCAATCAAAATAAATGACATAATAAGAAAAAAATGAAATCAAACACTTATAGATAAGATAAAAATGAGTTGTATAAGGGAACTGGACTTATCTTTCTATCACCCGAAAATATCCAGAGCCGTCGCACCACCTTCACAATCACCATTGAAAGACAAATCCATCAAACTGCACCCTTGAGTTACTCAAGATTGTTACTGCCGAGTGTCGGAGAAAACAATTTATTTCCATAAAAACACGCCATTTCACAAAACTCGAACTTCATGTGAACCTTCAAAATCTAGGCGACCGCTGCCACCATATCTAAGGCCACCACCGCAACACCATCTCCGATGGTCGTTTTAGTGTTATATTTGGATTCTCCAATATAAAATCAAACATTTTATTAACTTTGATTTAGTATAATCTTACCATACTATTAAAAAAATTGACATTTTTTAAGCGGGTATTGGATTTTAATAATCCAAACTTTCACCCACTGGCCGGCAATAATCTGTACTTTAAAAAATTCCCGATAATGATCGCAACTTTCAACGTATTGGCCGACAATGAACCTTTTAACTGAAAACTAATTCAGTTAGTGGATGCTGACGTGGCATCCTCAAGCTGATGTGGATGATGAAAGTTTGGATTATTAAAATCCAATACCCATTTTTTTTAAAGTCGAGGTGTTGTGCGTCTAACTAGCTTAATATATAAGCGTTATCATATAAGTTGCATAAAGATTTCAGTGTAATACATGAGATTTTAACCTAGTAAAATAATCTATTTGTTACAATTTAAACTATAAAATTATCAAATTTCAAATTTGTAGTACTGTATGGCTCGATTCTCTTTCTCCATTCTATTCAATGTTTATAATCCAATTTACAATCTCCTATTTTAGGCTATACAACTATTTGTGAGACAATGATGAGAATATCACCACCAAATATAATACATAGCTATTAAGCATAATAATATTAAAAAAAAATATGAAAAGCTAGTTTATGTGTTTAATTAGGATAAGTATAACATATAGTTTCCATATTAAAGTACAATCTTATTCGTAGATTATCTTGTTATCAAGATCTACAAACTTAGGGAACAAGGATCAAATTCCTCTCTATGTGTATTATATATATATATAAGCACATAGGCTAATTAGTAATCATAATCACCCACATTATACATTCTGCATATACAAAAAACAACATTAATGGGTAATCTTCTCTCGCTCAATGCTGATGATCATATTCCATCCGCGACACCGTCATTGATGTATGATCCTAGTTTACAGTTGGAAGATTACCAAGAAACTCAAAAATCTTGTGAGAAGAGGGAGTTGTTTGCTGGTCAGGACGCGTTAGCAGTCGACGAAGTTATGATCAAGAAACGAGAATCAGACATGTTCATGGACAAGGACGACATTAATAACAAGAAAAAGAAAAGGAAGATGCCAAAGAAGATAGAGGGTGGGCCAGTGGTGAATGACGACTCAACCGAGTTGTTGAAGCGGTTCATCACTGGCGAGATGTTTGGTTTCAACATGAAGCTTGTCATCCAGAAGGTTTTGTATGAAAGTGATATGAACACGACGCAAAACCGATTAAACATGCCGATTAAGCAACTAAAGACACCACCTCATGAGTTGTTGACGGATGATGAGATACGAATGATTGATGAAACTAAAGATGGTATTGAGGTTAGAGTTGTGGGTCCGACGCTGCAAATGTATGAGAAACCGCTAAGCTTGAAGAAGTGGCATATGAAACACACCGACAACTACGTGTTGAAGACAAACTGGAACAACTTTGTGGCTGCTAATGAGGAGGTTTTTAAGATATACACAATGATTCAAGTGTGGGCGTTTCGTAAAGATGGACAGTTATGCTTTGCCATTGTACCCGTGGAGAGACCCGAAGCTGTGAACGAAGACGCTGCTTGCTTGATGGCTTAAGAAGTTCTTGTATTCTTGTTGAAGTACTTGAGTTTCTTGTTTAGATTTTGTTAGTTATGCGGATGATCACTGTCATTAGATTTGATATTTTCGTTAGATTTGATATTTTCGTTAGATTTGATTTATTATGTTAATATATGGATGGTATTTTTTGTTGGTATATCTTTCTGAACATAATATTATATTTCTGATTTTGACTATAGTATAGTTTACTACCCTATGTGTTTCAATTATTTATATACGAAGAGGAATCCTACTTATAATTCCCACATAATTATCTTTGGCTTTTGTTTTCGATAAATATTTATTGAAGTCCTCATCAAATACGAGTTGGCTAAGCATAGTCCAGTTAGATCTCCAGTTTCTTGACAAGACACCGGTCCTTACTGCATCTTGTAACGACAGTCGATCCATAATATTAGCTATCACAATATCTGGCATGTTGCTGATGATATCTTTCTGTGCAAAGTTGGATGTTTTATGTCTCCCTTGAATCAGTTCCATTATTCTAAATACATACATTACATTAATCATAAACATAAATAGATGAATAAATACCCATGACTAGACCTGGCAAAGCAAGCCCAGGTACCAAGAGTTGGTTTGTTATGGGTCTTAGACTCTTAGTTGACATGTATTGGATTATTTTGGACAATCATAACTTTTACCAGGTGCGTGTCGGCTGAACACGATAACTTCAAGGGGTCACGATGGCTAAAACTACATTGTTGCCAATTTTCAATTTTGTAATTTCTGTTGCATATAAACAGGTGTTGCATAAGCTGGAGAATTCTGAACCCATATCCTGACTTGTACTCATTTTGACCCAAACCCGTCCTGACCCGAACCAAAATTACTCTTTTATTAAATTGACCCGTTCTGACCGAAACCCGTCCCGACTCAAACCCATTCTGACCCGCCACCCCGCCTTCTGCCAGGCCTACTAAAGAACCATCTATCAGCATATACTCAAACCTTATAAGTTATAATAATTCAAAAGAGAGAAGAGTTAAACATATTCTAACCTCAATGAATGATTGCAGAGGGGGGAGATTATTTTATTTTCATTTTTTATTAAATACACTTTCCCCTTTTTAATCCATTATTTATTTATTTCAGAAACTTATTTAAACGGCCATATAATATCATCTTACAAGTTGCAACCCATCAATTATTTTGTGAACTATCAAGATTGCTCAGATTACAGTCCAATAACTTTTGGTTTCGAATTCGGTCTAACCGTTTGCCAAACTCACCAAAAACTAGTCTTAATTAAAAAAAAAAAAACTGTTTGCTCCACATAAAGGTTTTGCATGCCAAAGGTTCATTTAATTTCGGCGTTGTGGGTGAGGTGGAGCCCGAGTGGCGGAGAGGTAGAGGATAGAAGAAGAAACTCGTTCGTTTTTTTTTATCAGATGAGCTCAAACATAAAATGCGACTGCACTAAGAAAGAGAGGAGATAAAAATAGTGATGTGAGGGGGCGTTTTTGATGTTTGTATTCTAGCACTGCGATGCTAAAACACCTAAGAACATCAATGCCCCAACACATTATTCCAAATTTTAAGCAAATGTATAGAGCTGATTATTTAGCCAAATATATTACATATTATGTCATGTGAATATAAATCTCATTAAGTTTTATTTAATACAGATATAAGAGCACTTCACACTAATTACATTCTAGACAAGTTCAGTTTTCCAAAAAAAAAAAAAATTATATATGGAAACCAACATCAGTTTGAAATTATTATACGCATTCCCATTGTGATTCAAAAGTTAGAAACCAAATGTCACCTTAATTTATACTAGTGTGAGGACCATAAATTCATAAAAATATGCAGAAAATAAAAGATAAGTTCAATCAAACTAAAATTAGTATAGATTGATTTCAACTTCTGGGTAGGATCCTTTGAGCTTCAACAACTTCGTAGCAAACATCAAGTGTCCATCAAATAGAGGCCGGTGGAGACGAATACCAATCATTTTTAAGAAAGGTGAACACTTAAGTAAACATTTAATCAACATGCTTCATTCTCCGAACCTTTCAAATCTATAAACACTGCACTTTTAAGCTGCGACGACCCCATTGGATTGTAGTCGATCTCTGAAAAACATATTGTGGGTGTCGGGATAGCACTCTGCAAGAAGCGCAAGTATTTAAATGCAAAACTATATATGAGATTATAAGATGAGCAGTATGATACATACCGATACACTAGCTGCTATGATTTCAAGGGTCTGCAAATTTCGGTAGGTGTCTAATCATTTCAGAAACACATGATAGCATAATAGCACTGCCAAAAATCTATTTCTGAGAGTTTAAGAGCCTTGAGGGATGGAAAAGTGGTAGGAAACCTTTTGCCAGCACCACCTTGTATCAACTATGAAACAAGTGGTATATCAATTGGTTAGAGAATTCATAAAGCCTTGCAATTTTTGTTACAATCACTTTATATTATAATGAATATATCATTAATTTTTTTTTCCTTTTCTTTGCAAGACCAGGTGTAATGGTCTCGCGAAAAGGGCATTAATGCCCATTTTGGCGCCCCTTTCACCCAGGAACACCGCCCCCCTCCTTGTTAAAGGGGCGTGAATTGCTTCCACACGAAATATTTCGCGGATGATGAGGTTTTGGATGGGCCAATCAAGAAATGCCACTTCATTTTTATTTTATTTTTTTAATTCAAATTTAATACCATTATATATTCACCCCCACACCACTACACCCCTTAATCCCTTTCACCCACCAAGCGACCCCACATTGCCAAGTGTAAAAAAATGTCGCATTCACCCACCATTACACATGGTCTAAAGACAATATCATTAGTAAACTTCAAACTAAGACCCAACTATATTTCTTGAAAATTAACTTCAAACTAAGACCCAACTTAGCCTTACCTTGCACCGTTGGAAATCCAAATTAAGCTCTTCAAGTTTAGGAAGAAAACCCAAAAGCTCAAAGATAGTGGTAGATGTACTTGTGATCGTCGTATTCTCAAGACTATACATAGACAAGGATAATGTTTTGAGATTTGCAAGTTTTGCAATCTCATCTAGTTTCACCACGCCCTGTCGCATTCATATTCAAAGTCTCAAGTAAGGGACACTGCGTAAAAAGCTCCCCAAATTTCCCTCTTGCAAATTGCACTTGAGACAACTCTAAGCTCAATAGGTTTGGAAAACCATGAAAAGTAGTTGGAGGATGGAAACTACAATTCGAAAGCTTCAAATGTTTCAACTCTAAACACGAGAAAAGATGGGTAGGCAACTTATCCGTTGATGTGTGCCTCTGCCCAATAGTGAGATGTTTAATTCCTTTTCTTGACAAGAACAACAGCCAATGATTAATATCTTCAAAATCCAGTGAGGAGTAACTATAGCGGTCGATGAGGAGCACAAACTTTGTAATGGCACCGCTAAGATGATAAAGAACCCTACTTATAATTCTCAAATGATTACGTAGACCTACTTTTATTGATAAATAAGTAATGAGGTTCTCATCCAATATGAGTTGGGTAAGCATAGTCCATTTAAACCTCCATTTTCTAGACAAGATACCAGTCCTCACTGCATCTTGTAATGGCAACAGATTCAGGATGTTAGTTATCACATTATCTGGCAGCCTGCTAATAACATCTTGATCAGGTGCAAACTTGGATGCTTTATGTGTCCCATGATTGAGTTCCATTATTATTCTAACATAAAGAGATTAACATACTAATTAAAAACATAAACTAACGGAATAAACTAGGGCTGGCAATTTTAGACACGAACCTACACAACCTTAACAGGTTTAGTGTTTGACCTTAATAGGTCGACACGATAAAGTCTTAACAGGTTTTGTGTCTAAACAAGTTAAAGACATGTTAAGCATCCGTTAAGACATGTTAATAACTTATTTAAAAAAAATTATATATGGGGTGGACCTTATACATATGCGGACTAAAGATGAAATAAGTTAATTTGCAATTTTCAAGAGTATAGACATATACATCCCTTAGTCATCCATCATCATCCTTCTCAACTCCACTGTCCCGTCCACTATCGCCGTCACCTGCCCACGGTCCCGTCTGTTGTCACCCATCACCCGTCCTCCTTCTCAACCCCAACGTCGCCCAATCTCTTGTTCATAGGTTTGTGGATACGATTTCAGGGTTAATGTTTATAAACAGATTCTTGTCTTATCGTGTTAACATGTTATAAACAGGTTCGTGTTCGTGTTTGAAAAAAAATGACACGATAAGTTATCGTGTCAGTGTTCGTGTTCGTGTCCCGTTTCGTGTTCATGTCTGATACGAATTGCCAGGCGCCAGCCCTACAATAAATAGCCATGACAATATTCATAAACCATCCATCTGCAAATATATACTCCATAGTTGCACATGTTAAAATTAATGAACGAAAAAATCAGTAATCTAAATAGAAACCCTAGTTAATAGTGAACGCTAATACCTGCCGGAAAAAGTATTAGGCGAATATGAACTCCAGCCGTACACAAAGGGTCGTTTCGATTAGGGTTATTTTTGTTTTTCAAAAAACCATTTAACCTTACCTTTTTTCCCATGTGATTTTGTTAGGCAACTATATCTATAACCTACCTTGTTGGTGGACCGGATAGAGTTGTGTTTCTTGTGATCCAGATTCGATTTTAACTCTTCTTATTATTTTCTGCGGTACCCAGGTGAAAAACGAATACAAGTAGCGCCGCTTCGACTCGGATGGGAGACGAGGTTTTACCGATTATTACACTGTCGTGCCTTCGAGCGGGTGGAGGTCGGGTTTCTGCGCATCAGGAAGAGCCAAAGGTCTGGCGGCGGCCAAGTAGTCGACTTTGGCAACAACGCCCGATGTTTGCCGTTCAAAAATAATATCTATAACCTGTTTAAATGATTTTGTTTACATCCTATAAGTGAGACTGGATGTCTCCTCATTGTAGGTGTGATCGGTGTGAGTTGGTTTGTTCAAGCGAATGGTTCTGTTTGGTTTATGAGTGGGTCTCATCCATTTTAGTTCAACTAAATTAAAAAAAAAAGATTTTTGTATTATTTTTTGATTAACAAATACAAAAACCTAATTAAGTATTACACAAACCTAAACTAAAAATATTATATGAACTTAAATTAAATATTATAGACATGATTAAAAAATATTACATAAACCCACATTAAATATTACACAAACCTAATTAAAACATTACTTAAAAATAACTAAACATAAAATATTAAACACACAAAACCCTAATATTACATAAACCCAAATTAAATAATCCCACCCCCGTGTCTAGGTTGGTCACTGGAGATGACACGTCATGATCGTTATCATGACGGCTGACCTAGCGCCTTGACGAATGCGTCTGAAGTCAGGAGATGGAAGATACGGTTCATCATACATAGTGGCATATCCTCTGTCGGGTCAATTTCAAAATCAGGAGATGACGTCACCTCCTGAAAAGGATTTGGACTGTCATTCGGTTGAGGAGTGTAGGTTGGTTGAGGATGGGGAGTGTAGACTGGTTGAGGAGGAGGATAGAAATGTGGAAGGTTTGACGGAACACGGTTTGAACATCGACGAGAATATCGCCTAAGGTTTGAAGGCTTGGTTGCTTCAATCGGATAAGCACCACCCATATCTTTAATTAGTTTTGTATTTGGTGTGAATTTTGAAGTGAGAAATGGTAATGTCTCATGTATTTATGGGTTCAGGAACAAAGCCAATTGAAACATAACATTATTATTCTTATTATTTAAAGGTGATAATGAAATACGACCAATTTGCACTATTGACACTCGTGATTGTGATGTGTTGAGCCCTTTTGAAGATCTTGTCATTACTCCAATGCCAGTGTCTCCAAACCACTATAAAAAACACAGCATGAATCACCTTCTTCTATGAGTGTACATCCAGATTAAGGCAAAACTGCAGGATCTGCTCTAACGAGTCTAACCGAGGAGGCACGTGAACAGATGGTCTACTGTGTCTGTGCTTAATCCACACCCCAAACATACCCCATCCCCAAACACGAAACAATTGACTTTCGGAGTAAGCAATAGAATTTCATCTGAAAAGACCACTAGGCATAGCTGTGAGCTTTTCAGATACAAATAGAAGAGCACTTAACAGTTGGTAAATTCGACAAGTTCAGTTTTTTAAAGAGTAGATTACCAAAACCCAACAACAGTTTGAAATTATCATATTCATTCCCAGTGGCGGATATAGAAATGTTTTTCAGTAGTAACGTTTTTCATTTTTTTCATTTTAGGCAACGTTTTTCAAATTTCGTAAAAAAAAAACCAAATTTTCCACTAATTTTCCACTACGCGCGCGAAGTTGAGCTGCAACGGACGCGACACCTGCTTCTTCATTAGGTCCGCCCCGCTCATTCCTATTGACCCACCTTATTATCAATCTCATATTCATTGTGCTTCCAAACTAAGAAACCAAACGTCACCTTAATTCATACTAGACTAACAAGAAAATCTTTCATTGCTCCTCGTCGCTATTTAAAGCATATTACACAACGGGGCCATAAGTTTACAAAAATAAGAGAGGTTCAAGACAACTAAAAACAAGCTGAGGACACTGATTTCAGCTAGGGAGGAGGGTCGATAGAGCTTCAACAACTTAGTGGAAAACTTGGACCTTTTACCAGAAGCAAGGCAGGAGTCGGGACGAATAACAATCTTTTTCAGGAAGGAGAACACGCAAGTAAATACTTTATCAAACATATTTCATTCTCCAAACCTGAAAAATATGTAAAGACAACACTTTGTAGCTGCAACAACTCCATCATGTTGTATTCTAACCTCTGTCGAAGAAATTGCGGGTTCTGACACATCATACTGCAAGAATAACTAGTATTTATATGCAAAACTATAATTTAAGAATTGAGATTCTAAGACAAGCAGTATGATACATACCCAACCTCTCTGTGTTGAGATCTCAAGAGTGCGCATATTTTTGGGAATCTCCTAATCAATTCAAAAGCACATGATAACTTTATTTCATTGTCTAAACATATCGATAATTCAAGAGCCTTGACGCAAGTAAAGGCAGTAGAGAACCTCTTTTTTCATCACATTCTGCCAACTACAAGAAAAGTGGTTAGAGAAATCATGAAACATTGTTACAATATAATGAATATGCTGTAAAATAGCCATAAACTTTTACTACAGTCCTTTTAGATTATATCGAATATTATTACTTAATAAGATTATGAAAAATAAAAATGAGATTATTTCTGTAAAGTAAGCTTCAATGACACATCTTAGCCTTACCATGCAGTTTTTAAAATCCAAATGAAGCTCTTGAAGTTTTGGAAGAGAACCCAGAAGCTCAAAGATAGTACCGCAACTTATGATCAAAATATCATCATATTGACACAATGTTAAAGATAATATTTTGAGATTATAAGTTTTGCAATCTCAAGTAGGTTTACTTTGCCTGCTTCTAAAAAATATTCCAGTTTCAAAATCTCGAGTAAGGGACACCGAGCAACAAACTCTCCAACGTCATTGCTTATTTCAAATTGCGGATACAACTCCAAGCTCAATAGGTTTGGAAAACCATGAAAACTAGGCGTAGGAAGGACACGCGAATTATAAACTTTCAAATGTTTCAACTCTAAAACAAGAGTATAGGTGAGTAGGCAGCTCAAATGGTGTTTCATTCATATGCATATATAAGAGTGAGGTCCTTAATTCCTTTTCTTGACAAGAATAAAATCCCATGATTAATATCTTCAACATCCAATTCGTCTTTCTCTATGTAGAGGACAAACTTGGTAATGGGACCTCTAAAATGAAGAAGAAGCCTACTTATAATCTCAAAAGATTGTTTTTGCCTTTGGTTTTCGATAAATACTCAAGGAAGTGATCATCAAATACGAGTTGGGTAAGCATAGTCCACTTAAACCTCCAGCTTTTCGACAACACATCAGTCCTGACTGCGTCTTGTAACGGCAATCGATCGAGAATATTAGTCATCACATTATCAGGCATGTTGCTAATAAAATCGTGTGGCTCAAGCTTGGATGCTTTATGTGTCACGTGAATGAGTTCCATTATTATTCTAACAATAAGACATGTATTAATCATAAACCACGCAAAACAGACTAAAACATATATTTAGAATCATTGTCAGACTCACACAATATATAAACGATGGGATTTTTGTTAATGAAATAAATGGTGAAGTATCCTAATTTCATAGATGTAACGATAGTCATCCAGTGTTGCTTCTAAGGGCGGACGAGGTAGTCCGTAATGGCCACCCGTGATAGTGTGATGGCCCGCGAACAGTGGCGACCCAGGATTTTTCACCACTGGGGTCCCCATTTTTGGTGTTCAAATTTTTTACAATAAAATGTTAGAGTTTACGGCCCGGTTGCAGGTGGGTGGGCGACAACTAGTAAACATGCCTCGCGCGTTGAGGCGGTACACGAATAAAAATGTAAGTCGTGTTCGTTCCGAACAACA
>JAUTDX010000806.1:0-52638 GCA_030844895.1 Ambrosia x helenae
TATATATATATATATATTTATATATATATATTATAATATATATATATATATATATATAGGGGAAGGTTTAAATAAAAACCCACCTAAATTGAAGAAACCCATTAAACCCTATCTCAACCATTGATCAATCTAGATCAATGGTTAAGATTAAATGCTGGTTATTTTAATGAAGAGAAGTACAAAAAAGGGCAAATGGGTAAATTGACAATTGGAAAGCTTGGTAACTGCATGGCTCTGCCATAACAGTCACTTCATTCTCTCTCTCCATCAAATAACTTCTTTCCCTCTCTCATACTCGTAAACATCACACAAATTCAAATTTTCATCCCTGTTTTCTCTCCATTTGAAGCATCAACCTACTTTCTTGTTCCAAAAACGTCGAAAGCTTTAGTGATTTTGCAGAGGTAACGATGAAATCATTCATGTGGTCGTTATCTAAGTTTAGCCGACGATTGGCCTCGAAGAAATCATCTAAAAGGTACTTGCTTCGTTGTTTTGTGTCTCTTGACTGTATAAATTAGGGTTTCTCGTCTATGGCATAACGTCAATGAGCATCTAAAACCGTTGTTGTCATTTGTATTTTATTTAGTGGATAAAGAACAGACAAAAATGGGGAATTGGACGGGTTTGTTAATTATCGTTGTTATAATTTATATTTTAATTACTAGAAAAGTAGATTGTAATTTATAAAATGATGTTTTGAGACAGGAGGAAAAGAAAATTGGTGGTTTTGTCTTCAGGACACAACAAGAACCAGGCATGGTAAGGGGATTGGAGTATCAGCTACTGAATTTAAAGATGTAAAACGTCATCTAGGTAGGATAGTGATGAAAATAGTTTCTTTTTTAATCTTACCAATGTAATTTTAGGTTGCTGTAAATTTAGTTAAAGTGCCATTTTTTTACATATGTAGAGTATGACTCGGATACGCCACTTATCAACCTAAAGAGGATGCGTAAAGGAACTGCCAAACCTTCGGCTCATAATGATGATCCAGTGGCGTCGAATGTGCAGCGTTCATATAATGAGGATGCAGGACCATCATTTAATGAAGGTTCTGATAAGGATTATTCAGGAGAGTCAAGTGGTGTAGAGTCTGAAGATGATGATGAAAGTGTGAAACCACAGAAAGAGAAGTTGTCCTTTTTTTGTAACCGACGTCGTCGTCAATTGGCAAAAACCAAAGGTTAGGTGTTTTGTGCTTTTGCAAATTGTTTTGGTGTTATATGTGTAAAATCAGGTGTAAACATTGAATTGCTTACATTGTGTGTTTGGGCTGTGTGTTTGTATGTTATGTAAAATCAGACCAAGATATAGCAGTTGGTGAAGTTGACACACGAAATAAAAAAGGTACGATGATACAACAAATAGATAGTTATTTACACTGATGTCGTGGGGAAGTTAGTTTGAACTGATAGTGGTTACATGTGTAACAGGTAAGCAGGCAATCCCTGTGTATGATCTGTGTTCATCCACATCAGTTAGGATAACAAGAGCAAAAACACGAGCATTAGAAGTTTCAGCGAAAATAGACAAGGGGAAAAAAGAGAAGGCAGTGAAGACAAAAAAACGGGAGAGGGTAGACAAGACATGGAATGATGACCGCGACCTCGAGCCTCGTAGGAAACGCAAAAGGTCGAAGTTGAATGAGTGGCTGGGGATACGTACTAGATCAACACCAGCACAGTTAACAAGATGCATAAAGATACTAAGTGAAGAACAACGTTTAGCAGTGAAGGATATGGGGTTGGGCAGGCTGCTAAATCTTAAAATGGATGGGATACCTGCGAAATTAGGGCATTATGTTGTAGATAACTTCAACCAGGAAACTTTAGAGTTGACTGTGCCATCCGGGACACTTTGCATTGATGCTGAGCTCGTGCACAAGGTCCTTGGCATACCGATTGGAGGTGTGTCTTTCAACGCATTAGAGCGTAGGGAAGCGCATGATGAAGGCGTAGCCAAATGGAGACAGAGGTACCCACCAAGCCGATTTATATCTGCTAAGCAAATGGTGGACATGATTGAAAAAAGGTCAAATGGTGAGGACGATTGTGATTTCCGTATGGATTTTATTATGTGCTTCTATACTATCATGATTGACTGTCACAAACAAGGCAGTCTGAAGGATAACATACTCGAGTATATTACGGATGACTTGGATTTTGCTGGTATGGACTGGTGTGAGTTAGTAGTTGAGGTACTAAAGAGTTGTAAGAATGGTTGGAGACGAGACAGTTTGGATCCACCTTTTACCGGGCCACTTACGTTTTTAACGGTATGTTGCAATTTACGCATGTTAATTTTTAATTACTTGCCTGTTAATGACACTATTTGTTTACTTGTTACTAACTACGTAGGCGATTTTATATTTGTAGCTTTTATATGTGGATAGTTTTAAATGCAAAGGGCTTGATGTTGATACTTCAATGGATCCTATGAGTTTCTGGACATTCCAAATGTTAAGAGACCGAGAAAAAATTGAAATAAAAGGAGGGGGGTTTGGACTGGGAAGGCTAAAAGCGTTGTATTCATACAACGATGTAAAGGTCGGGTTAGATGAACCAAGCGTCCAGGTTGGTAACAATAATGTATTATAAACGGACAATTGATGAACTACATTGGATTGTATGCTAAATCATCCTATTATAAGCAGGAAAGGGTATCAGCAGTAGGGGATTTGGTCGATGTGATGATTAGAAGCAAAAAAAGGCAGAAAATGCAATCAGTAAGTTATGTAAGGATTATCCAGCTAGAGAAGATGTTGTTGCAGTGAAGTCAAGGTACGATGATTTTATTAACGAAATGGTGAAGATGAATGTGGAAGCATCTGTTGAGCGTGTAACAGCTGATGCACAAATCGGCAATGTGTTAGAAGAAATAAGTAAAGGAAAAAGCATTGCACTAGGTAAGTTGCTTGTTTCTGACCTCTAAAATATTTTCTAAACTAGGAAATTAGTTGAGCATCCGTCTTTTATATTGTGTAGAGGAGGATGATTGTTTGAACTTGGGTGATTCGCCAATGAACAAGTCGCCATTGACACGGTCAAAAACGAGAAAAAATCAGGGCACGTCGGACGAGGGAGGGGCGTTTGAAAGTCCAATTCTAAGCCAATACAGGAAGACTCTGCATGACAGTGCTAAGAACAATCCTGGTGGTATATCAGGACTTGGTAAGGAAAAGTGGTTTTAAAAATGGACATTTGGTTAACATATGTTAACAGGAGATGCTTATGTAATTAACATGTGTTAAACAGGAAATGATGATCTTGCAAAGAATTTAACAAGTGAATTTGCAGAGGTGTCAGAAACAGATGGAACACATGAGAAGAATTTAGCAGGAAGAGATGGGACACAAGAAAGAGGTAATCATAAGACAAGCCGTCTAAATCTGTTAAATACGCGCAGGTAGAACCCAAATAAATGTGGGAATTGTTTACTAATAATATTTCCTTACTCGCTTCGATGAGTTAGACGATGTGGCACCAAATGCTAGGGAACAGGATTTAGTGAGCACACAATCAGTGGTAGAAACAGAAAACGATCAACTAGGTATACATGATATTGTTTTTAATAAAAAGCTGTAGAGCATATACAACAAAGATCAGGGAAAAGTTTTTTTCATATTTGTTACATATGTTGCAGGACTGGAAGTTGAGTTGCCCACCAAGAACGACCGGCCAGGTGTCCGTTTAACAAAGTTTTAAAATATTTAAGTGTGTGCTTTTTCGTTTGTTGTGACGTATGTTACATTATGTTAAGGCGGCGATCTAAACGAAGAAGGGACGGTTGAAGAAATTCAAGATGACACTATTGTTGCGGGCACACCGGTAGATGTGCAAATGGAAGATGACAAAACAGGTATGATTGTGACATTTCAGTATTTGACAGTAGTAAAAAAGAGTGAGAAAATGATCAGATTGTACTGGTAATGTTATACTTAGTTTCAGAATGTGACGGAATTGGGACAGCAGAGGCAGGAGCATCAACGTACAATACTGATGAGCAAGGTATGATTTTTTAGAGTCCGTTAGTACAGGCAATCATATAGAATGATACGTGTTTTACCTATGTTGTTACATGATGTGAAACAGACTCCCAGACAAACGCAGAGGCTGTGCCCAAAACCATGGATGCACCAAGTCAGGTTGTAGATACGGGGAAGAAAGATGAACAAGCAGCAAAAACAGGTATAGTAAATGTTAATTTCATGTTAAGATATGCAACTGGGTAGATAGATAATGATAACCAGGGACTTGTTGTTTTACAGGCAATGTGGGAATAACACCTACCGAAACGCAAACGGACAAGACCGAAGACCCAATGGCGGGTACGCTAAAAACAAATGAAATATATTTCTACCTTTGCCAGCATGGTCAAGTAATGTGGTTTTACGTACTGTTTACAGGATGCTCCTGGGTACTTCCAAGTATGACTAATTTGGCTGGGAATGATGCACCTAGTTTTAGCTTTGGCCTAACACCGCCAGAACAAGCAGGTCAGCGGGAGATTGCGCAGGAAGAATCAAATGTCAAGGATTTGCCTGCGAAGCCAGGTAGGGGGGTAATGGATTTGTTTTTAAACCATACAAATGCAAAAACATGCATACTAAAATGTCCCTGTTGCATGTGTTACAGAGTGTGGATATAAGTATGTGGAGCAAGGATTACCTGATAAGCCAGGTAGGGTGTTAATGGGTTGGTTATTAAACCATACAAATGGAAAACACAAACATACTAAATTTCACTGTTGCATGTGTTACAGAGCGTGGAGATAAGTATGTGGAGCAAGTATTACCTGATAAGCCAGGTAGGTGTTAATGTATTAAACCATACAAATGGAAAACACAAACATACTAAATTTCCCTGATGCATGTGTTACAGAGTGTGGAGATAAGACTGTGGACCAAGGATTGACTGATAATCCAGGTAGGGGGTTAATGGGTTGTTTTTAAACCATACAAATGGTAACACATGCTTACTAACTGTACATGTTGCATGTGTTACAGAGTGTAGAGATAAGTCTGTAGAGCTAGGCTTGCCTGGTAAGCCAGGTAGGGTTTTAATGGGTTGTTTTTTAAATCATACAAATGGTAAACATGCATACTAATGTCACTGTTGCATGTGTTACAGAGTATGGAGATAAGTCTGTGGAGCAAGGATTGCCCGCAAGCAACGCGCATGGAAAGGAGAAGGTTGATGATAGTATAGGTAAGTCCACACCGCTAATAGTCTGTTGCATATAAATTATTTTTATTTAAATACATCGGTTTTTAATTACGTTTACAGGATGCTCCTGGGTCCTTCCATATATGACAAAGTCAGATGGGAATGATGCACCAAGTTTTAGCTTTGGCCTAACACAGCCAGAAGAAGCAGGTCAGTTTGTATCGGGTTTAAGTTATGTTTCTAAACAAAGTATATAAAAGTGTTACGTATGATACAGAATTTGTGCCTCCTTCTCCAAAAATGGGATCCGGTATGACCGCGCTACCAGTTGAATCAGGTACACCATCCCCAGTTTCTGATAGGATGATTCAAACCTAGAAACAGATACCGAGTTATATCTAACAATGGTTATGACGTATGTTACAGGGTCTGCCAGTGGTGGTCCTCAGGCAGAATCAAATATCAATGATTTGCCAGCTAAGCCAGGTAGGGGTAGGATTGGTTTTTAAAACATACAAAGGACGAACATGCATACTAATTTCCTGTTGCATGTGTTACAGAGTGTGTAGATAAGTCTGTGGAACAACGAATGGATGCAAGCAAGGGGCGTGGAAAGGAGAATGCTGATAGTAGTATAGGTAAGTCCACACCACTAATTGTAATTTAATAATCTCTTTCATATACATCAGTGTTAGCATAAAAAGAAACACCTATCCATATACAGATGCGGATGGAGTTGGTACCTCAGAAAGCCATAGCACACCGGTATATCCAATGGTGTCCCCTATTAGTTCATATGACGCGCAAAAGAATATATACAATGAATATGATTTGGGTGGCAATATGGATTTTGATGATGACCACATGACGTTGGCGATGCGTCAACAGATGATTGCAAACATTGATGCAAAGAAGCGAAACCCGTTACGCGAGAGGAATGTGACTTATGTTCATAAGTCACCTTTTCATATAAGGGGGGTCGATTTATCCGAGGGGGTGACAAAGGATGACGATGCTATGTGGAAGTATGTTTACATGGATGAGGATCGGCTGAATATGTTGTGTGGTGGTGATGCCAGAAGGAGGGTGGCGAAACAGAATAGGTAACGTTATTCATCAATATGTTTAACAACAATGTTTGTCTTTTGTAACATGTGTAACGTGTGTATACAGGATAGAACGTGGGGAAGGCGTAGAGAACGTAGAAATACCTCAAGAAGAAGTAGATAACGCACTTGCCAAGTAACAGAATTACTAACCTGTGCATTACATATATTTTTGTGTAAAGTATGTAAAAAAAGCATTCTAACATTGTCTTTGTTGTTCGTTTTACAGTGAGGTGTTATTTAGAAGCTTATCTAATGTGGAGGCAACGCGTATCATGTTCAAATCTTTGAAGCCGGGTATGCAAGTGTTAGATGCGATAGTAGATTGTTGGGTTGAAGTATTAAACTACGAGGAGAGGTTGAAATCAGAAGGGTCATCTCTTCGATTGTTTGTGAGCACAAAGGCAGTGGTATGTTAGCTTCATGAGTATTCATATTTTCATGTATGTTCGTTTTTTCAAGTTGTTATATTTATCTATCTAATGCTGCTTGTTAAAAAAAAAAAATAGTTTCCATGGATGCTCAATGATGCCAACTGTGATGAGAATACACGGATGGCAAGGTTTTCGTCAGCTATGGTCGCTGCGGTGCCATCTTATGAGAAGAAGCAGGACTTCAAGAGCTTTGATATCGTCTTTTTCCCTATACTTGAAAGGGCTCACTTCTACTTGTTGGTATTCGAGTTGAAAAATATTGCCATAATGCTCATTGATAGTGACAAAAAGAGAGGAAGGCGTAGATGCAAGGATCACATTGATTTCCACAAGAAAGATACGGCGTATAAATACGTAAGTGGTTTTTGTAAGCTGTGAATTTTGTTTTGTTAGCCTGTGTTTTCTAACAACATACACATTTATTGCAGAAGCACATGTTTGTGAAGTTTCTAAAGAGCATAAATCATCCGAAGGCGGCTGTGATTGGTGGGGCAGAGATACACAGGTTTGATGTGGAATGGGCTACGGCTGGCAATGGCACAGATTGTGGTGTATACCTGATGAGGCACATGGAGAAGTTCATGGGGCTTAATGTGCCTTTTGACTGCAGTTTCAGTAGAAATGGGCGCGCAAAGGAAGGTGAGATAAAGAAACTGCGGACGAAGTATGCGGCACATATTTTGCGTTCAGCGGTTAATACAAAGAAGGGGCAAGTGGAGGCTGCCGCAGCACTTAGGAAGTAACCGGGGGGGTTGGATGGTGCCGCAGGTGGTAGGGTGTTTATTTTGTTAGTACCGTAGTACGTCTTTTGGAATGGTACACCTAGGCAGACAAACAGTGTTTGTGTCTGTAGTACATTATAATATTTAGTTGGTGATACTAACTATGACTGTAACATATGTTAACTTATACAACGTTGTGTGTCCGTAATTTAAGAACGCTGAATCGATGGACTTGCTTGTGTTTACTGTTTACCAGCTACAAAATATATGAATGTTACGTATGTTAATGTGTAAAAAATGTGGCCCCTAATTTGAGAAGGGTTGTGGATGGTCTTGAGGATACTAAAAAAAACACACAGTTAAAGATTAACATAACAGTTAAAGATTAGGTTACATACATAACATATAGTTCGAGGGCCGAACAGTTACAGGGGGCACTTCCATAACGTGCCTATGTTAAAAGAAACACAAAATCAAACTGACTTGACCCTAAAAAGTAAATAGAAAACAACACATAAACTAAAACAGCAAAAGATAAAACATTGTCTTCTTCTCCACTATCATGGCGAAAACTTACCATACTGAGCTCCAAAGCTCAACTCAGACTCTTCACTGTCCTCACCTTCCCACGGATTGTAGCTTGCCCAGCGAGCGAGAGTATTTGGGGAATTTGGACACAAGGGACAACCACAAAACTCATGGTTGTACTCAGCTCCTATACAATCCCAACCCGGTGGTTTTAGGTCCTCTTTGGTTACCGAGTATGCAGTCCTGATTGAGCCTTCGCCATCAGTCTCCATATCTGCATCCTGTTTATAGCTCACATTGTTATTAGAATCATCAACCAGCATGGTGTCGTCTACGCCTTCCTGACATACCTTACTATCTATGGAAGTAGGACCATGTGGAGCACCATCAGCACCTATTTGTTCGCTATGGTGCATTAAGCCTGGCACATCCGTTTTTTTGGACGTTACCTCGTCTTCATCTTCAATCTTTCGACGTTTGGCTGCATGAGTGTTTGAAGGGCTCTCCATTAGATTTGTAGACTTATTAGGCAAAGTTGACATGTATTCAGGGGTGGAAGGTCAAATAGGGATGGATATAAATAGTATATTTAAGTATGGGTAGGTGGGTAGTTGGTAAGAATTAAATGTGTGGTTAGTGGTGTATTTCCCTTTATGTCAAATCACTTTTTAAAAGGGTGATAGTGATAGAAGGGGGTGATAGAAGTTAGGATAATATTATATTCTCTTCTTTTTGTACCTTGTACTTGTCACATATTATTGTTTATATTATAAATGTACCGTACCACAACTTCCAAGATGGTATGCACAATTGTTTATATCCTTATTATATTTCTAAGCTAGGCAACAAAAGAACATTATCATAGAAACCACATTACATGCTATATTATAAAACACAAAACGGCATGTCTGGGTGGAACAATGTCATACATAACCATAACTTAAAAAAAGACATAGAAGTAGCTGGGGGGTGAAGGCTGGAAAATGACAACCATGTTACACACGTAACAAAACACTAACAGCATCAGGTTCAAATTGTTACCAGTGTATAACCTGGTTCAAAAAAGCAAAGATCATGTATGCTTCCCCCCCATAGTACCAACTGTCCACTAGGCTTTGCGACCGCGTGCGGCCTCCTCCTTTGCCCTCTTCATCGCGGCAACCTTCTCACAGTTCCTTGCATCGTGATCCGTGACATATTGGTGGCAGTTGTTGCATAGACGCGGCGCTTTGGGCATTTTGGGACGCTTGGATACGGCCTTCTCACCCGGACCAGAAAGTCTGCGGTTCTTCCCACAACCCTTGTTGCGTGCAACGTCAGGATTGGCAACCACAATGTCAACATCAGCCGGTTGGCCAATTAGGTCCTCCACGTCAGCTTCATTAGATTCCGGGGTCCCAACAGTAATAGATTCCCTTGATAACAAGTTGAGTTTGATGGATTTAAGCTGCTCAACCAAGTCGGCCAAAGTAGTTTCATCTGTCCTAGCAACATCGACACATTCAGTTATGAGTTCAAGAATCTCATTTCTAAGCAAAGAACCTGGATGGGTGTCAACACCATAACGGCTACAAATGGAGAAGACTTTCTTTGGCAGAATATCACGACACCATCTATCAGCAACATATTGTTGAGGGATGCGGTCGACTTTCTTAATCATGTAAGCCGCAAAGACATGTCGGCAAAGGTAGCCAAGACGGGTAAAACATCTGCATGAACATTCTGCCGTTGCATCCTCGCTATCAAACCGCACCTGTTGCAAGCCATAAAAAAGGTTAACATATGTAACTAGGGCTGCTGTGTAAACTGGATTAACAGAATAAAAAAGCTAGACTGGGGGAATACACAGAAGGAACAGAACCAAAATAATATTGTTTTTTTAGCTGTAAACTTCATCCATGTTACACATGTAACCGCATATGTTAACATATGTAGCAAACAATATAGTCATAGTGGACAGTAAACTATGTACCAGGATTTGAAATATAGGTACCTGGTAAACATTGGTGACATCACGACGCTTGTCAAGTTGTGTGACAGAGATTATGGCAGGCATGTTATCGGGTTCGTCAACATTTGATACGTAGCAGGCAAACTTCCCCTTCACTATCTCCTTCTTAACTTCATTGAATACATTATTGGTGTATAGAGTAAAGGCATGCTGCTCAATTGGCAAATCAGTAGATGGAACAAAGACTGTCGATGAGGTTTTGTACTCAGCAACCCGCTGACGGTAGCGCTGACTATCTAGACGCGATTCATAACACAACATAAACTGAACAAGTGTGTTTGCACTGGTTGAATTGACTTTAAACGCACTGTTGGAGCTCTCACTTCTTGATGTTGTTTTCATCAAGCAAGACATTGGAATCTCCCTAAAATAAGCCGGCACCCATAACTCCTTGATCGCAAACATATCGTTCAACCACTGATTTTCTTGAAGACCAAATGTCTCTATCAACGCATGCCATCGAGCTTCAAACGTCGCCGGTTTGATGAAAATGTTCCACACCAGTTTGTGAAGGCAAGACCGAAACTCAGTGTTCTCTAAAACAGCTCCAGAAACCTAGGTGCATTTTTAAAAAAATAAAAGGAAACAAAAGAAAAAGAAAAGTGACAAATTAGTACCCGAATACATGTGTATTTATGATTAAAATAGAGGTAATAATATAATACAAAACATTACCTTTGTGGGTAGTTTTTTCATTATATGCCACATACATAGCCGATGGCGAGCCTCAGTAAACACTTGTGGTACAGCCTGCATCATTGCAGGGTCTTGATCAGTCAACACTAGACGAGGCTGTGAACCATGAGCTTTTAAAAAGCTTTCAAGCAACCACACATACGAATCTATGGTTTCGTTAATTATCAAGCCTGCGCCAAAGGTAACACACTGTTTATGGTGGTCCACACCAGTGAAAGGAACAAACACCATGTTGTACCTGAAACATTATATAAGGATATGTATGTTAATAAGTCAAAAAGGCACAAGCCAGAAAGTTGTAACACACGTTAAGCCAGGAAGAAAAATAACATACTTGTTTGTGTTGTATGTGGCATCAAAGGCTAAAACTTCACCGAAAGCCTTATAGTTCAGTTTCGAGATTTCATCCGCCCAGAAAACAGAGTGTAATTTACCATCACGCACAACAAAGTCATAAAAAAAATCTGGTAAATTTTCAAGCCGGTCACGCAAGCGATCAAGAAACAATGACGAATCCCTTTCGCCAATAAAAATCCTTAGTTGTCTACTAAAATTCTTAAAATCAACCGCAGTACCATTGACATTATGGTGACCGCCTTTAAGAGACACTAAGTACCTATGAGCTTTCACGGGGCCAACACGGTTTAGACTCATACTATGAATAAACTGTTTTGTCGAGAAAGAAAGTTTACGAGAAATCTTAGCAAGATCAAGGTTATCTTTATCCCAAAGCTGATGATTATGAACCTCATTGAAACGAATAACTTTAAAACACGAACCACCACAAGTGATTGAAACTAACAAGTGGGCTTGGCAGTTGGAAAGGCTGAATGAAGTTTTACGGGGTTTAACAGAAGACTCGTCATGAGTGTCAAAGGTTTTATTAACCTGAGGTTTACCGTATTTGCAACAACGCAAGTATTTGTGTGTCGGGGTACCCAACCATTGCTTAGTTTGACCCCTTCTTAACTGAAAACCCAGCTTGTTGCGCATACTCCTTGTACATGGCGATTACTGCCTCGAAGGTCTCAAAAGTCTGATCAACAACAGGCACCAACTGTGGGCTCACATTCGGGATCCAGAATTGGGTTCCATTAGGTGTTGCAATAACATAGTACGGCTCGGTATATTCACCTTCACCTGTACAAAAAACTCTGAGTTAAAAAGCTTTAAAAGGAAAATGTTTTTATGTAAAACTTTGTTAAATGAAAACAAATATAAAATAGCACATTAACAACTACTGATGGGGGTGCAGGGGCAATAAACGTGTGTTACATACGTTAACTTTGGCAATTCTACTTTTAATATTGGGGTGCAATAGGTACGAATAAAAACGATAATCATTAGGTTATAAAGGATTCAACACTCAAACCTCCATAAAAAGTGACTAATGCAAAAAACTATAAATAAAAAACACGTAAGGGGGCTCATCAAACAAAAAGTCATGCATTCAAAAACAACAAACAAAAACAAAAATTATTTAAACTCAAAAGTTTTCAACAAATAACGTACCTATTCCATCCACTGCTTCATAGTGATTCTCTTCAACGTTCATTAACACAGATGATGATCCAACATTATTTGCTGTAGAAAAGAAAGAAAAAGTTATTATCTAAAAAGCATACCAACATCGAAGTTTTTTACATAAAAATAAACACTTATAACTAAAAAACATGATCAGAAAACATATAAACATAACTAAAGAACATGATCAGACGAAAAGTTAAAAAAAAATAATAATAAACGATGTTAAAAAAAAGGTAAAAACCTTCTGATCCATAATCGTCACTGTGTTGCTCAGATTCTGATGCAATAGGAGAAGCTTCTTGAAAATCAGAGGACACATCATTATACACATGATCAGGGCTTAATAAATGAGGCGGATCTCCTTGATTTGATTCCATAACATGAAGAGTTAATGAGGGGAGAAGAAGCTGCAGAGAAGTAAATGAGGGTGGAAGATGAACTAGAGTAAATGAGGGTTGAAGCAAAATGGGTTGAAAGAAAACTAAAATGGGGGGAAAGATATGGGGAAGTGGAGTGTAATTATGGCAAGTTGGTATGCTGCAGTCGACGAGTACAACATGGCAGCAGAGAGAGAGATTTTGGATGTGTGATATTACTCTTCTACCCTTGTAATGAATAAAGAAATGTTAAAGGAGGTGATGATGTGGAACAATATTAGCCACATATTGGGTTTGTGGGGGTTTTTTCATTTTAGGGGGTTTCTTGTGAATACTTAGCCTATATATATATATATATATATTACACACATATATTAAACTGATTTCTTTTTGTTTTTTTGGACATATATCAACATGATATCAACTCAACTTTTCTTTATTAAACTCAAAGATTGACAAAAACAAAACAAAGAAAGAAATATCAAAACCTAATAGATGATTCTCTATACAGACTCTCAGACTATCTTCTATTCAACTCCACCAGGATTACACAAAGCTAAACACCAGAAACAAGATGTTACTGGATTACAAACAACCTAGAATCGAATACACAAAGAAGACTGACAACGAGTTTTAGAGAGAAGGATTAATCAAAGAAGCTAAACTGATCACAGTAACGAATAGCTCCTTTTATAGACACAAACTTAGGTTTGGATAGAAACACAACCAAACCTATATCCACCGTTGGATCATAACAAGAAAACACACTATAAATGAATCCCAGCCCTTGAATGGTTATACCCGGATTGCCAGCGTGTACAATCCACCGAAGCTGATACCCGAAGCTGTCCACTTGTGCTTTCTTTAATACTGGACCAATTATAACGAAATGGGCATAATATCTGGACTATCTGGACTCCTTGCAATACTTCTGGACTCCTTGCAATACTTGAGCCTGCTAGTATCCATCAACAATATCTCTTAAGCCCAGCAACATGATTTAGCCCAAAATATATGCAACCTGCAAAATAAATCTTATGCAAAATATTAAAGGTTTTTGTTTATTTAATTTTGGTTATTTAAATTGTTATAAAGATGTTACCACATCTTTCAACACCCCCCCACAATTTAATAACCAAACGGATCAAAACATGTTGAGCTTCTTACACAACTCTTCATGTTGTCCAGGTCCAAGACCCTTTGTTAGAACATCAGCAACTTGCTCACTTGATTTAATATCACAAGTTTTAACCAATCCTTTAGAAATTAGATCTCTTAGAAAAAACAGATCCAGTTCAAAATGTTTAGTTCTGTCAAAGAACACTGGATTTGCAGCAATGGACAATGCTGAACTATTGTCACAAAACAAAGGAACTGGTATATCAATTTCTACACTCATTTCAGACAGTACATTGATTAACCATAATACTTCACAAGCAGCAGAACACATAGACCTATATTCTGCTTCAGTTGATGACCTAGAAACAGTTGCCTGTTTCTTACTCTTCCAAGATACTAGTGTTTTAACCAAGAAATATACAAAATCCAGTAACAGATTTCCTGGTTTCTGTACATTTTGCCCAGTCAGAATCAGAGAATGCAACCAAGTTTTGATTTGACCCATTTTCTAAAGTATTCCTTTTCCTGGAGCCTTCTTAAGATATCTTAAAAGTCTCATAGCAATAATCAAATGACCATCAGTTGGTTTGTGCATATATTGACTTAAAAAATGCACTGCATATGATATGTCTGGCCTTGTGTGGGACAGGTATATCAATTTTCCTACCAACTGTTGGTAGCCTGTTATGTTGGCTAACACATTTGGCTTATTATTGCACACAGAAGTTATCATATGATTAGGCTCTATAGGAGTACTGACTGGTTTGCATGCAGTCATGCCATACTCAGTCAGTAGATCAAGGCAATACTTCCTTTGTGACAGGCATAGGCCCTGTTCACATGGAACTACCTCTAATCCAAGGAAATACTTTAGAATTCCTAGGTCTTTAATCAAAAACTGGTCTTTCAAACTCTGTTTAACACTATTAACATCATCAACAGAACTACTTGTAATAACTATGTCATCAACATACACAAGCAAAAGTGTAATCACATTTTCACTATTTTTATAAACAATGAATAATCACACTTACTTTGTTTAAAACCTAACTTACACAAAACTCCTACTAATTTTTCATTCCACATTCTAGGAGCTTGCTTTAATCCATACAATGACTTTTTTAGTTTACATACCTTTTTCTCATTTTCAGAAAAATACCCATCAGGTAAAAGTCATATAAACATCTTCATTCAGATCACCATAGAGAAAAGCATTGTTAACATCTAATTGGAATATTTTCCAACCATTTTTAACAGCTAAAGTTAACACACATTTAACTGTAACAAATTTCACTACAGGAGAGAAAGTTTCATCAAAATCCACCCCCTCCCTTTGGCTAAAACCTTTAGCCACAAGCCTTGCCTTAAATCTTTCAATCTCACCATTTGACTTATACTTTATTTTGTAAATCCATTTACATCCTACCAAACTCCTTCCTGGAGGAAGTTCTACTAAGTCCCAAGTATGGTTTCTATTTAAGGCTTCTATTTCTTCATTCATAGCAGCCACCCAATTTGGTCTAAGGCTGCCTCTTTGTAATTCCTAGGTTCAATGCTTTTATTTAACATAAAAGCATATACTTTATCTCCATAGGACAAGTTAGAATAGTTAATGACCTTTTCTAAACCATACTTAACTTTCCCCTCAACTATAAAATCATCTAACTTTCTGGAAAGTAGAACTCCTAACAGACCTCCTAAGAACTGACTGACTTTGATGATTGTGGTCATTGCCCTCAGAAATGGAACTATCATCAAGGCCATATCTCACATCCTCAACCCTACCTATACTCCTATCATTACTATCTAAAGGTGACCCCACAGACACCTTTTCAGCAGTATGATTAGGAGATGGCTGCTGAGACCCATGTGTTTCTGGCTCAGTATTACCTGTAACCCTTCCTTCATCATTGGGCTCTTCATCAAATTTAGGTGTTTCAGTTTCATAACAGTCAAAAAAGTTCAAAGAATTTAAGTCAGAATTTACTGTTTCATTAAATTTTTCAAAAGCAAGTTTTTCTTTAAAAGGAAACACTGACTCATAAAATTTTACATCCCTAGAAAAGAAAGTGGTTTATCATCTAGACTAAAAACTTTGTATCCTTTCTTTTCATTTGAATACCCTAAAAAGACACATTTTTCAGCCCTACTTGACAACTTATCACTTTCATTTAAGACTGTTGCAAAACATAAACACCCAAACATCTTTAAGTGTTCAAGGAAGGGTTCAAAACCAAAAATCAGTTCATAAGGAGTTCTACCATTCAGCACAGAGGAAGGTGTCCTATTAATCAAATAGCAAGCAGTTAAGACACAATCAGACCAAAAACGAACAGGAAGATTACTTTGAAACAACAATGCACGTGTAACATTTAATAAGTGCCTATGTTTTCTCTCAGCAATACCGTTTTGCTGAGGTGTATATGAACATGATGTTTGATGAACAATTCCAAGTGACTTACTAAAATTATTCATTTGTTGATTTACAAATTCCAGTCCATTGTCACTTCTAATACACCTTACTTGTTTTTTAAACTGAGTTTGTAAAACCATTACAAATTCTTTAAAATTTTCAAATACTTCAGACTTTTGTTTCATCAAACACACCCACACAGCACGAGTATAGTCATCAACAATAGTAAAGAAGTATTTATATCCTTCTCTACTCTGGACCCTATATGGACCCCACACATCCAAGTGAACCAACTCTCCCAACTCAGTACTCTTATGTTCACTGAGTGGGAAAGGCTCACGATGTTGTTTGGCCCTATGACACACATCACAGGGACTTTCACTTGAGGTATATTTAATTTTCAGAATTGACTCAAGCTTTTTACCAACAACATCAGATGGATGTCCTAACCTAGCATGCCATAAGCTAGACTCTTTTTCACTAGAACACCCTACCTGATTACAAACAAATGACCCACCACAGAAGTACAATCCTTCTACTTGGTTACCAGTCACCAGGATTTTCTTGGTTGACAAATCCTGTATGTAACATTTATACTCATCAAATCCAATAAAGAGTTTATTGTCCTTTGCTAATTTATGTACAGAGATTAGATTGACACTATACTCAGGAACTACCAATACATCATGTAAAACAACTCCATTAGCCAGTTTTAGTGACCCTATCTTAGTTACTAAAGCATCAGTACCATTTGGGTGTTTTACTTTAATGTTTAAATCTGATACATCTATATAATCAGTTAATTCTTTTTCATCTCCAACCATGTGCTGGTTAGCCCTGAGTCTATTATCCATCTAACTTTTATTTTAGTCCCATCTTTGTTAAAAACAAACACAGGTTTCACAAACACATTAGCACAAAAAGGACCAAACACACTACCTGTTACATTACAACTTTGAACCTTTTCAGCAGAGTTCTCATTCAACAATGACAATAACTTTGCTACTTGTTCACTGGTCAAAGATGTAGCAACAGTATCAGGTTTTTCACATACACTATTATTTACAGCTGCCTTCTTGCCCTTAGGCTTAAGCCATGATGGGTAACCAATGATTTCAAAACACTTATCCATGGTATGACCAGTTTTATTACAATGACTACATTTCAGATTCTGGTTTTTTGTTGGTTTTTTACTAACATCAATTGGTTGATTTGCTTTAGTGAAAAACCCCATAGTTTGACCTTTTTTAGAAGCATTGCTAGAGTTTCTATGAGATTCCTCTCTAGAAACTATAGCAAAGGCTTCTTTGACTGAAGGCAGCTCATCTTTTAATAATAACTGAGTCCTAACAGTTAGATATATACTATCTAGACCCATGAGAAATTGCATTAGTTTTATCATATGATTAAAACTATTGAAATCTTTGGCAGCATTACAAGAACAAGAAGGTAACTGAATAATCTGATCAAGTTGTTTCCACATTAAATTCAACTTATGATAGTACTCTGACACAGGCATACCATTTTGAGTAAATGAGTTTATTTTTTGATATAAATCAAACACAACTGACCCATCTACCTTGTCATAAGTTTCTTTTAATTCAGACCACACATCACATGCAAGTTTAGAATATACTTGACCCATATAAAGCTCTTCACTTATTGAATTTAATAACCATGTTAACACAACAGAATTACACCTATCCCATTGCCTAGAAAGAACAGGATCAGTCTCAGATTTAACACATGTCTTGTCTATAAATCCCCACTTATTTTTAACTTGCAGAGCAAGTGTCATAGCATTTGCCCAAATAGTATAGTTCTCAGATCCTTTTAACTTTATTGATACAATAGTTAAACTACTAGAATCAGAAGCATGTAAGTATAAAGGATCTGATGCATCAAGTTTGCTAACTAGTGTTTCATTACCCCCCCCCCCCATTATTACCCGGGTTACCAACTGGACCACCTTCAGGTCCAAGATTAACAACTGGTCCTTGATTCATATTGTCACCCATACTAGATCTAACACTTAAATCAATACAAGGTAATCACAAACAAACAGAGAGCAATCACAGTTAAACAAACACACAATCAAATATGCAAAAACTACCAATATCAAGCAAAACTAGTAACACTAATCACACAAGACACAACACAGACTGGCGAAGCCAAGCCAGGGACCAGATCACAGGTTCGTCACTCAATGGTGCCTGCGCAGGCCTTAACTTGGGAGCCTTTCCTAAACCTCTAGACAGACAGACACAACCAAGAATGAGAAAGTAAAGGAACAATCTCACCAAACAGATCCAAGTTAGGGTTTCTCCAAACAGTGCTACCCTTTGATTGGGGGTAGCAGCAACAAAACTCCTCGCTAGGGTTTTTATGACCCCTAGCACATCACCTTCAACCTCTGTCAGTAAAAGCCCTAGAAACTTAGGGTTTCTTTGTCTTGTTCTTACTTCAGGTAGTTAAATCCTTAAGTAAGAATGTCCAAAACTTAGCAGCGGAAACACCAGGACCTTCTTAGGGTTTTCCAATCAAAACCCTATGAGTACGAGTATCAAGAGCTCCAAAAGAATCCTTGGCTTCCCACAGATCTGACTTGATTCAGTTCTGATTTCTTCGAAAACCAAACAAAACCCCAAGAAAACAATCAAGACCACCAGATCTACTCGTGACCGAAGACCAGATCCTATCAACTCAACCTAGACGCTCTGATACCATGTTAAAAACATGATATCAACTCAACTTTTCTTTATTAAACTCAAAGATTGACAAAAACAAAACAAAGAAAGAAATATCAAAACCTAACAGATGATTCTCTATACAGACTCTCAGACTATCTTCTATTCAACTCCACCAGGATTACACAAAGCTAAACACCAGAAACAAGATGTTACTGGATTACAAACAACCCTAGAATCGAATACACAAAGAAGACTGACAACGAGTTTTAGAGAGAAGGATTAATCAAAGAAGCTAAACTGATCACAGTAACGAATAGCTCCTTTTATAGACACAAACTTAGGTTTGGATAGAAACACAACCAAACCTATATCCACCGTTGGATCATAACAAGAAAACACACTATAAATGAATCCCAGCCCTTGAATGGTTATACCCGGATTGCCAGCGTGTACAATCCACCGAAGCTGATACCCGAAGCTGTCCACTTGTGCTTTCTTTAATACTGGACCAATTATAACGAAATGGGCCATAATATCTGGACTATCTGGACTCCTTGCAATACTTCTGGACTCCTTGCAATACTTGAGCCTGCTAGTATCCATCAACAATATCTCTTAAGCCCAGCAACATGATTTAGCCCAAAATATATGCAACCTGCAAAATAAATCTTATGCAAAATATTAAAGGTTTTTGTTTATTTAATTTTGGTTATTTAAATTGTTATAAAGATGTTACCACATCTTTCAACATATTACACACATATATTAAACTGATTTCTTTTTGTTTTTTTGGACATATATATTACTAAATATAGTTAAATAGCCCATTACGAAACAAAAAAAACATACAACCCCAAACGCTGACAAATACATATAAATAGAAAAAAATAAATATGTTAATTTATCATTTATTTATTACAGTATAAGTAGAGTCAGTAGTTGATTGTGCGTTGTCACCTAACACGATTTAAACACAGGCGTTGTGGCGAGACGCGATTTGAACTTCATACGTATCAAAACATAATAACTAACGTTACTGAATAAAGCTTGGTTGCTAAAATTACTGTATTTCTAATACAATTTACATGAACGGGAAGCAAACAAAATCAAAAGATCATTGTGGTCGTTAATGGGACATTCTGATGACTAGCAATATGCTTCATAATCAAATTGTTTGAACTTCAATCATGCAAATCTTGGTGTTGATCCTAATGTATTTTTTTTAATTAATTTACATATAGTTGGTTGTAGAAAGAAAAAAATAAAAAACCTTGATAATTATCATTCCAAGACTGCACAGGTTTGAGATCGTGGAAGGGTGGTCTGAAGTCCTTCTACGCTAGCCACACCACTCCAGGCCAGTGTGGACAATAACATGGGGCATTCTCGGTAGAGATTTCCACCAACGTGGGGCAACAGTTAACGTTGACGTGAAGGGTTTTGATTAAGGTCATGAAAGAGACCATTTCACAACGGTAATAAATACACAGTAATTTTTTTTTCAAAATTTCCATTTATTTCAAATTTAACCATTTAATTAAGAGGGTGTTTGGGATTGTGTTTTAAATCAAATTGTTAGATTATTTCGTTTTGAAAATGCAGACAATTAGTTTTTAGTATTTGGGATTGCATTTTGAAAACACAGATAATCAGTTTTTTAGGCTACCAAAACGTAATAATCTATAAGTAGCTCCACCCCTGCTTTTCCAATCTGTTTTGAATAATCAATCCCAGACACCCCCTAAATCAAATTTACCTATTTATAATCCATTCTCCACCATTTTCTCTACCACTTCCCTACCCCAAAATCTATTAATCAGTCATGACCCGTTTGATTGAAAAAGGAAGATAACACACTAGTTACGGCGTTTGACGAAAATAAACAACAACCTTCCACGTGGCCAAGGGTTGATTTGGCAACATGTTCTTCGAAAATTCAAGTACTTAGTCGGTGGTTCAAACCGAACCAGCAACTGGACCGATCTTTGTAACAAGTGCCAACGATTAGAGGGTCTCTACCAAACAACTTTGCAACAAGTACCCGTCAACATCCCCAACACGAGGCCGTTGCACTCATAAAAATCGAGTGTGAATTTTGCAACGGGGTGAATGTCCTCACATATCGGCATGGTAAAAGATCAGGTTAACACTAGATTATGTTTTTTAGCCATGTTTATTATTTTTTTTATGTTTAAATTAGGTTAGTTAATTTTTATGTAATGTTTTTATTTGTTATTTATGTTATGTTTATTATATAAAATGTTATGTCTATTTAATTACTCTAAATATTAATTTAAAACAAAAAATTAATAAAACAAAGATGACGCCAGTCACCATCCATACCACCACCACCCCATGCATTATTTTTCTTAGAGAGTTAGGTGGCGATGCTACATATCAATACATGCCTCTTCAAAGGAAGACCACACCGTTTAGTTTAAGAGGATAATTTATCTTGTTTCTAATAAGGGCACAAGGGGCGCTCCACTGAACATGTTTTCACTTCACTGATTTCTACCAATCCTGCACTGCCACATCACTTCACTGTTTCCTTCACTGAAACATTTTTTTGTAGGCAGCAAGCACTCCACTGATTCACTTCACTGAAATGTTTTTTTTTCTATTTTTTAAATAAACATCAATAAATCCATATTAGTTTAAATGTATTTGAAAACAAAAATTCTATTTTTTTAATAAACATTATTTAATCCATTTTAGTTTAAATGTATTTGAAAAAAAAATTCTATTTTTTTTAATAAAGAAAGCATATGTACTGCAACTCAACCTAATACACATACTACTTGGCCCACCTTTATCTATTTATATATTCCCCACACACAATACATTAACTATACGTACACTTATATATCTATCTACTTCTTCCTCTTTGTTCTGCAGACCTAAAAAAAATAAATACTTCAACTTAAAAGAATACAAATGGAGAGAAGAAATTAAAGAATACAGAGAGATAGAAGAGAGATATTAGAAAGAAATAATATTTTATTTAAATTTACGGGTTCACATCCTTTAGATAGAACCAGTAAAAGCTTCACGGGACCCCTACTAGCACTACTGGCAGCGGTGTTACCGTGCTGGTAGTGGGGTACCCGTGACCAAATTTGGTAGTGCCTCGTCCCCCCTAAAAGAAAACCTGTTTTTGCTGACATGGCATTATATGAGGCCATCCTTCTCTTTATTTATGTGTGTCACGTAGCACTTTGTATGATTATAAAAAAAAAATAATAAGACCTTGAGTGATACATGGTACATTCCCTTGTTTCCCTCAAAAAGTCATTTTTCTTTCTCATGTTTCCACAACAATTTTTAAACATTAATAACTTTTATATATGAGAATTAAAAAAATAAAAACAAATTAACGAATGTTTTATTATTTTTTTAACGAATACCATAATGCTATACAAAAAAAGAAAAAAAATAATTTTTTAGTGGATTTTTGTTTATACAGGAAAAAAACACATTGTGTTCACGTAATTCTTTAATCATGTCTAGACACAAATACTTCACTCGAGCAAAATATGCAAACGTAGAATTAGAAATAGGTTTGAGTTATCGAGTGTTGATCTTTTACAAAAAAAAATCTGAAAAAAACGGCATATTCCTTTTATGGTACACATATTTTGTCACTTCATATTAGACTTGTTTATCTCTGGACGCTCTGGAAGCTTTTTAAATATATTTTGGTGTTTGGCAGAGTAGCTGGAGCTTTTAATAAAATGTATAAAATGGATATAATTAAAAGCTTGTAAAGAAGGTTTTTATTTTATTTTTAAATAAAATGAGTATTTGTGTCATTTACTAATTAAAAGCTTATAGCTAGTAGAGTTTTTTCTTAAAAGCTACTACTAGTAGTTTTTCACTATAGAGCTTTTTCTCCAATCTAAAAGCTTCCAGCTCCTTCAAGCAAACAAAGCTTTTTATTGAGTATGAGCTTTTTCTTAAAAGCTTGAAGCTTGAAGCTCCTAAAAGTTCTTAAAAGCTCCTTGCCAAACATACCTCTTATTCTCCAACCTAAAAGCTTCCAGCTCTTTCAACCAAACAAGGCTTTTTATTGAGTAGGAGTTTTTTCTTAAAAGCTTGAAGCTCCTAAAAGCTCTTAAAAGTTCCTTGCCAAATATACTCATAACCTACACAAATGTAGGTTAAATAATCTAATTAAATAATCTAAATATACTTAGGTTTGTAAAAGACACATAAAAATATTAGTTTAATGGCTTTTTTTATATATATATAATATACACATGTTAATGTAAGAAACATAAAAATTTAAAAAGTATGAACCCTAAATTAAAAAATTTAATGATTTACAGAAATGATCCCTCCACTAGATAAACAAATTGAATTTCGTTTTGATCTGCTTTATTTTCTAGGATAAGTTCGTATTAAATGTTTCAAGTCAACGCTTCTCTCTTTTCGGTTAGTAGCTTTAAATTTTCTTTGACTTATGTGAAGCGTCACACAAGCCACACTTTCAGGGGCTCCAATAGTTTTATTTTTTCATCGTTTCAGTATGACAGTATATTATATATTTTGATTCATCATTTCTTGTGCAGCAGCCAGAGAGATTAGTGAAATACGGATGATCGGGACATGAGAGGAATGAACATGTTAGAACGTAGAATCTAGCGAAGTAATATAATATGTAATAATTTAAATTATCTGTTTAAATTATATAAGTGAGAATCCTAACGCGATATGATGAGAATTCAGTTTTTATTTGTTTCTGTTTGGTTTGTTACGCTACTGCTCCTCTATTGACATCTAGAATAGGGAATGAAATGAAAAAACAAAATATAAAAAAAGTTGTATTCCGTTAATACTGGCCCATATCGATATTGTAATACAACTTCGCTTCCAACAAAGTTTATACAAAACGTTGAGGAAAAAGGGTTAAACATAACTGCATCATTTAGTGCAAACCAGAAGGACTGGAGTTGTTGGATGTTGCTGAGTGCTGCTATAACTTAACAACCAAAAAGCTCTGCGTCGAACTTCAGCAGCCCCTTCGAGTTGGCCGCGGGCAACAGCCTCTGACGCCCCACACCGTTGCGACAGGAGGGGGCTTTCCCAGCAGCCTACTTTGCCAAGAGGTGACAGGAGCGCAACGACCTAGCCCAAACCTACTTAAACAACCTAAAGGCTTGGCCCGGTCTGAAGGAAGAAGAAAGTAAACCTTGTAGAAAAGCTGATAGAAGAGGTAGCCTATAGACTCAAACGACGAGCTCGGTGAAAACTCACCCCGTATTCCATGTGAGTCAGTTGACTTCGATTAGACCAGACCGCTATCTGGATCTATGGTAATGAAATCATTTATCTTCTTATCGCAAAAAGATTGAATGTCATTTGTGATTAGCAGTCAAATGGAATGAGCATAATCAGAAATATGGTTTGTGGCTCACTCCGTACCTCTTCTAATCGTTGATATTGAAACGCAAATATTGCCGGGTACTCCGTACGCGGCCCCCAATGGCCGAAAGAGGCCCAAACGGCCTCTAGTCCGTACGGACAGAGCCCTTCGGCCCACCCGTCTCCTGTTCCAGGGAAAACCCGGCCCACAAACCCGCGCCGAAGGCACGACGGTAGTGAACCAGTAAAACCTGGAGGGATCAGGAGTCGAACCCCTGACACGAGGGTCAAGGGTCTCTCCATCACTTCCCAACCACCTACCCCACCACAAGGGTAGGGGTATCCATCACATGCCTCCTGTGGGAATCGAACCCGGCTCTCTCAAAGAGAGAACCGGCCCTTTTACCACTAGGCCACATGATCAGGATTAATAAATCAAATTAAATAAAAACTAAAGTAACTCTCGCTAGTTTTATTAATTAAATAGTGAGAAGCAAGCACACATTTCTTGCTAGTTGCTACCCCAACCAACAAATCGTACAATACATAATTTGATTATATATTCACCATTCTTGTTAGATTTATGGTGCATAGATTACTATTTTTAAATAGTGAAGCAAATAGACCTTTCTTGCTAATTGCTATTTGTAACTATAGCTGCAAACAAACTGAAATTTCAGCGAACAGTTCATGAACCGTTTGACGGGAAGTTCGTTTGTGTTCATTTAATTAAACAAACAAACATGAACAGGGGCCATGTTTGTTTGTTTGTGTTCGTGAACATTCGATAATGTGTTCATTTGTGTTCAATAGTTTAATTAGGTTTTTATTTTTTATAATGCTTTTCATATTCTTTAACTTTTTGTTATTTTATCCAAATAAATAAATTACTTTGTTTGAGGTAAGTATATAGCTATATACTCCTTTACACCCATGACCTATTGGTCTAGTGGTATGGTGTCCCCCCTTACAAGTGTAAGGTTGTGGGTTCAAATCCTTGCAAATGCAAGGTAAAGGTGAAATAAAAGGGTGTTAAATAAAAAAGTTTGCCGTTCAAAAAAAAAAGTATATAGCTATATGAGATTAATAAATCATACTTTTAGTATAATCATTAAATAAATATTTAATGAAGAGTTCAAATTTAAATAAATAATTAATGATTACTTCAAGTTTAAGATGTGAACTTAGTTTTTTAGATAATACTTTATTATGTTTACCAATATTATGTTAAGTACTAAATATGTTTGTATAAGTATGTTATACTTTGGGTGGATCTAGTTAATTTCTTAATATATGTAAATTCAATCTTATTCGAAAGTTAATATATGTCCCTTTGTGTTTGTTTCCGTTCATGAACACTTCTTTGTGTTTGTTTGTGTTCATGAACCCTCGTATGTGTTCATTAAGTTCGTTTGTGTTCATGTGCGTTCATGAACAAAATTTACAAACAAACACAAACATGAGTGTTTTCTTAACAAACGAACACGAATAAGGCCTTATTCGTTTTCATTCGGTTTGTTTGCAGCCCTACTTGCAACAACTAAATAGCACATGATACGAATATAAAATCTATATCTATATATATTAATAAACCAAAGAACTAAATCCTTTATGGCACTCATAGAGGTCATCTTCCTCCATTGGGTGTGCCATGTGGTATCCTCCTCCTTATTTCCATTCAAAAGTTTTTCTCTCTCATGTTTCTCCCACAATTTTAAAATTTAATACTTTGTATATATGATATTTTGTTAAAAAAAAATTACACCAAATTAACAAACGTTTAATTATCTTTCAACAAGTACCATAGTGTTATACAAATATCGAAAAAGAATGATTTTTTTGTGGGTTTTTATTCATACAGGAAAAAAAACACAATGTGTTCAACTAATTCATTAATCATGTCTAGGCAAGTCACTAATCATGTTCAAACTAGGAATTCTATTTTCATCAATAGCAGAATAGGTTATAAGCATTCCTTTAAAACAAATACACCTTCAAGACCACTGTCTCAATCACGCCCTGCAATGGTTGTTTCTAGCTCTGCTTCTCATCCAAACATACATCTTCTTTTTAATATACGTTTTCATTTTTATTCACATGATTACAATTGTTGTTTTATCATATTATAGTACATTAATTTCTATGTTACATCATAACACATATTTTATCACTTCATATTAAATTTATCTATCCCGAAAAAACTTCCGGGATAAAATCTAGAATTATAATAAACCAAAGCTAAAAATCTCACATGGCACTAAAGAGGCAAACCTCCCCCGTGAGTGTGCCAAGTGGCATGCCGTGTGTCATAATTTTTTTTAATAATTTAAAACCCACATATTAATTAAAAAAAATAAAACCGTAATATTGACCCAACATCATCTCTCCCTTTTCTACCTGCTTTTTCCTTTTCCTTGCTGAGTGATGGGCATGTTGGGCCTTCAGTTTCTGCTTTGTAACATGAGGTTTTGATTGAGTGGTGTGGCATTTCATAAAACACGCAGTGGGCTACATGTAGTTGTTAATCATGTGGTACGTATTGTTGTGTTTTTTTCGTTTATTGTTTGGTATGTTTTTGTGGGTTTTGGTGGGAAAGTGGGAAGTGTCGTTTTTTTGTTGATAATGTAATTAAAGGATTGGTTTTCAAGAGAAAGTTTATATTTTGACTTTTTGGCATTGGTCAAAGTATAGAAGGTGTGTGGATTTTGATGTTAACATTGAAGTTATACATTGTTAATTATTTTACTTTAGATGTTAGCCTAAGCTTTCTACATGTAAATGTGAAGCGTATCACTCTATTTCATATGTAAAATTAATGTGTCATATTAGATTTTCTCAACCCCAAGACACTCCCGAAGTATAATCTAGTTTTGTATATTTTGATACCCTATTTCTTTTTTTACACCATGTGATACGTATAGACATGTATATGATTGTATGGAGGGAGGTTATTTATATATTTATTTATTTTTTTATGAAATTGGACGGATTTAGGTTCAGTGTAGTTGTAATATATAGTGATTTTTTATTTGATATAAAATTTGTTAAAATACGATATTTTTTATTGATCATCACATGTTTACATTGAACTAGGTTTCGGTTCCCCGCGCTTCGCAGCGGGGCGCGTTTGTTGTGCATGAGTGTTTAGTAATATTATGGGCAACGATTTTTCCACATTCCTTCACACGATGCGACGTTAATTCTGTTGGAATTAGTTCGTTACAATAGCACACATGTTATAACAAACGTTCTGCGTGTTGCCATGGGACGCGGGTTACACCCATGCGTTGCCGCGAAACGCGTAATCACCATACTTGTATCGAAACAACACATGTCCCCAAAGATGGTAAAAATGGGCGCCGACAGCTGTGGCGAAAATGATCGTTACGGTACTGTATTCAAACGTAAATCCACAAAAAAATAAGTTACTTTAACGAATCAGTACCGCTAAAGTTCGGTACATGTTAGCAATAAAAGGCCCGGTGCATGTTAGCAAAAAGGCCATGCATATGACTATTCAAGTGTTTTTCGATATATGTAGCCTGTGTTAACTGTTACCATAGCAATAAAAAAATAAAATAATTGCAACAGTCACTTTGAGAATTGCTGTGTCTTGCCAATTGAGTACATGCGCATGTTAGATTCAAGGCACTATTCAAGTGTCTTGTAATTAATATATAGGAGAAATTCAAGTGTTTTTCGATATATGTAGCCTGTGTTAACTGTTACCATAGCAATAAAAAAATAAAATAATTGCAACAGTCACTTTGAGAATTGCTGTGTCTTGCCAATTGAGTACATGCGCATGTTAGATTCAAGGCACTATTCAAGTGTCTTGTAATTAATATATAGGAGAATTCTTTTTAATGAGTCGTGTTGTTTCGATTTAATCAAATATAATTCGTCCCACATTGAAAGGTTGAGATTAGGGATGAACTTGGGACGATATCGTACCAACTGATACCTATCTTGAAAAGTACTCCCAAAACCCAATGTTGATACCGATACGGTACGGTGCGGTATCGGTATTTTACCTTAAATTACCGATACCATACCGTACCGATACCGAAAATACCAAAACCGAAAACCTTTAAATGTGAGTACCGATACAGAACACCCTCAGTTCGGTATGGGATCGGTACTTGATCAGTAACGGTTTGGTATTCGGTACAATATGCTCATCCCTAGTTGAGATAAAATGGTTTGCTAATAAAAGGCTTAAAAAGGAGTGAACAAAAACCAAAAAATAAATAATTAATTAATTAATAATCATGGGTTCTACTGAGCATTTAACATTTTTAGCTCAAGTTAAATTCTCGGTTATTAATCGAAAACCATTTGGATACCATGTTCACAACCTACTAACCAAACTAAAATAACTGAATTAGATTGTTTTTGAAATATCTTAATCGAAAGTTTTGCTTTTGGTTATATTTATTGCTTAAAACTGCACTAAATCAAACAACAGCTTATACACACCCTTAAATCATCAATCAAAATATTGTGGTCTCGACACGTGATAAGCGAACACCCCACTAGATAGTTTTAAGAATACATATTTGCGTGATAAAATATAGCATGATGATAAATAACCACGTGCCGATAAAGAAAGTTACGTGTACATTTACAGCTCAAGTAAATAATGTTCGGTCAGAAAGCAACATTTTGGAGGCTCATATATATAAATAACATTATAGATCACAATATAAATTAATAAATTATGATCATACCCATTTAGATAGTAAGACCAATTAAGAGGTGACAGAAATGTTAGTCACGGGTTGCCCCTCATGGTATAATAACCACATTATCTATATCTATATATAATACTAGATTATACCCCGTGAACGTCCCGAGGTTGAAAAATCTAATATGACATATTAATTTTACATATGAAATAGAATGATGCGCTTTACAGTTACATGCATGAAAGCTTCGGGTAGCAGCTAACCTAACCTAAAAGGCTAAAACAATTAAAAATATATCTTCAACGTTAACGCCTAACCTTAAACAATGTATAACTCTAATAATAATATCTAACCTAAAACAATGTATAACTCCAATGCTAACGCATGTTGAAAATACAACTCATATTTACTGATTTGAACATAATTAGTACTTTGCCTATACATGATTAATGATTTACCTGACCACTTTGTGTTTTTTTTCCTGTTTGAACAAAACCCAACAAAAATAGTCGTTTTTTTCTCCGTTTTTTATATAGCACTATGGTACTCGTTGTAAAGATAATAAAACGCTCGTTAATTTGGTGTAATTTTTTTCTTTAAAAAATCTCGTATATAAAAGATATTAACGTTTAAAAATTATGGGAAGACACATAAGAGAGAAAAATCTAATTTTGTTTTTAAATTATTTTTTTCCTAAAATATCTCAATGTCACATGGGATGACACATGACACATTCAAGGAGAAGAATGCCTCTTTAAGTGTCATGTCATTAAAATGGCTTTGGTTTATTATATGTACTAGATTATACCCCGGGAACGTCCCGGGGTTGAGAAATCTAATATGACACATTAATTTTACATATGAAATAAAATGATGCGCTTTACAGTTACATGCAGGAAAGCTTCGAGTAGCACCTAACCTAAAACAATTAAAAATGTATATCCAATGTTAACACATAACCTTAAACAATGTATAACTCTAATATTAATATCTAACCTAAAACAATGTATAACTCCAATGCTAACGCATGTTGAAAATAGAATTCATATTTACTGATTTGAACATAATTAGTGACTTGCCTATATATGATTAATGATTTACCTGAACACTTTGTGTTTTTTTTTTCCTGTATGAACGAAACCACACAAAAAAAATAGTCGTTTTTTCTCCGTTTTTTATGTAGCACTATGGTACTCGTTGGAAAGATAATAAAACGCTCGTTAATTTGGTGTAATTTTTTTCTTTAAAAAATCTCGTATATAAAAGATATTAACGTTTAAATATTATGGGAGGAAACATAAGAGAGAAAAATCCAATTTTATTTTTAAATTATTTTTTCCTAAAATATCTCAATGCCACATGGGATGACACATGACACACTCAAGGAGGAGAATGTCTCTTTGAGTGCCATGTCATTAAAATGGCTTTGGTTTATTATATGTATAGATAGATAATGATTTTGGTGGATCCACATAACACTTGGTAAGATCTTCTTCACCCTTAAATTCCTGTAAAAAAAAATCTATGTTATAAATAAACAAATTAACTCAATATTTATTAATTTATATTTTTATCTTTATGTTTATTATTACTTTGCTATATAATAAATAAAAATCTTATAATTATGTTATTTCTCTTTTCGTACGAAACAATAAGAATCGCAACCCTAGCACCTAGCTTCCTCCCCTTGCCGCTCGTCATTCTCCACGCACGCACACCATGGGTCGACTTTTATTAGTCTAGATTTTGATTTGGTGATTTAATCACCAAATCTTACATCCCCGCTCCCCCCCCCCCCACCCCAATGTTTGATTCCAATCGCCTTGTTTTCGTAATTAAGTTTTTAGTAGTGACAATCGGGTCCTTATGAACCCTCTAAATGGTTAACGTGTTACAAATTCTTGCCGTCTCATTTGAAAAGTGACCCCATTGAAACCCTTCGTCCACAATAGCTTCATGAAAAAATCCGGGTTAGTACATAGCAATAACAACTAGTATTTTGTAAAACAAAACAAAATGACTAAAACAAACATGTTTAATGCACTAACTTGCGAATGTAAAGATCATTAACATATTTGTAGGTATGAAAAGAAAATAAGTGCTTTTGACCTATTAGCGAAAATCTAATATCGCAGCTGACTCGTGATATCATTGAGTGTTTTTAGCCTCAAACAATGTGAAAGGCCCGGTCTATTTCAACCCCCCACCTTCTATTTTCACCCCCTCAAAGCACCTCGCTTAGGCCTAAGCGAGGCGTTTTGCCCCCATTTCGAGAAGGTCAGTACGAGGTCAGAAAAAACTGAAATTTTAAAAGCGAAGCGCCTCGCTTAGGCCTAAGCGAGGCGATTCGAATCTAACTTTATTTTTTGGTGGTTTTTTGGTGTTTTAAATTTTAAAAGCGAAGCGCCTCGCTTTGGGGGCCAAAGCTAGGCGCTTTACCCCCAAAGCACCTCTCTTTGACCAAAGCTAGATGCTTTGGCCCTTTTATTTAAAAAAAATATATATATTGTTTTAATTAGATTTAAATGGTTTTACTTAATTAAAAAAATATTTTAATTCATTTTTAATTGTTTTAACTAGTTTCCTATCAAAGAAAAATTAGTTTGGCGTGTTTCGGTTCGTTTATTGCTCGTTTGTGGTTTTCAGAACAAACAACCGAGAATCAACAACTTTCATAAATATATGTACGTAACACATGAAGTGTGCAATCAATACCATGTTTTACCAAATTTCAAATTTTACATCTCCAATCGATATACTAGATTTCCGGACATTGTTTAACGCGTTTGGTTCGTTTAGTTGCTCGTTTCAGAGCAAACAACCGAGTATGAACAACTTTCATAAATCAATGTACGTAGCACATGAAGAGTGCAACCAATAACATATCTTATCAAATTTTACATCTCTAATCGATATACTGGACTTTCGAACCTTGTTTGACGCGATTTGGTTCGTTTAATTGCTCGTTTGTGGTTTTCAGAACAAACAACGGTGAATGAACAACTTTCATAAATAATAATATAACTTTTAAAGTCAGTGCTTTACCCCCAATTAAACTATCATTAATAACTCTAAAAGTATTGATTTTTTATGTTTTATTTTAAAAGAAATAATAATAACCTACAAATTGTTGTGTGTTAGGTATAGTCCGAGCACCACGTACTTTGATTCATCAAAGTTGTACAAAGCTTGATGCTTTTACCGAAAAACACAAATGAGCAATAAACGAACCGAAACACCTCAAACGAATTTTCTTGGCTTAAAAACAACTTAAAAGAACTAAAAATTAATTAAAAATATTTTTTTAGTCAATAACAAATATTTATAAAGAATTAAAACAACTTTATTTTTTTTAAAAGGCGAAGCGCCTGGCTTTGGTCAAAGCTAAGCGCCTGTAGTCCAATCAAGAAAACCAGGCGCCTAGCTTCGACCAAAGCCAGGAGCTTTGCCATTTAAAAAAAAAAAACTTAATTTGTTATCCACCCGGATCGTATCAACCCGATCAGGTCCGGTAACGAACTGTACCGGTTTCGAACTGACCGGCCCGTTATCCACCCGGATCGTATCGACCTGATCAGGTCCGGTAACGAACCATACAGGTTTCGAACTGATCGCCCGGTAACGAACCGTACCAGTTTCGAACAGACCGGCCCGTTATCCACCTGGACCGTATCGACCTGATCAGGTCCGGTAACAAATCGTATCGGTTTCGAACTGACCAGACCGTTATCCACCCGGATCGTATCGACCTGATCAGGTCCGGTAACAAACCGTACCAGTTTCGAACTGACCGCCCGGTAACGAACTGTATCGATTTCGAACTGACCGACCCGTTATCCACCCGGATCGTATCGACCCGATCAGGCCCGGATACGAACCATACCGGTTTCGAACTGACCGGCCCATTATCCACCCAGATTGTATCGACCCGATCAGGTCTGGTAACGAACCGTACCGGTTTCGAACTGACCGGCCCGTTATCCACCCGGATCGTATCGACCTGATCAGGTCCGGTAACGAATCGTACCGGTTTCGAATTGACCGGCCCGTTATGCACCCGGATCGTATCGACCTGATCAGGTCCGGTAACGAACCGTACCGGTTTCAAACTGACCGCCTGGTAACGAACCGTATCGATTTCAAAGTGACCGGCCCGTTATCCACCCGGATCGTATTGACCCGATCAGGTCCGGTAACGAACCGTACCGGTTTCGAAATGACCGACCCATTATCCACCCGGATCGTATCGACCCGATCAGGTCCGGTAACGAACCGTACTTGAAGACTGGATTCGGTGCAATCAGAATCTGAATATTATATTACAATAATATTACGTTGAGCAAAAAGTTGTGTTTGAAGCCTAGTTCTTTTGATGTAATGTATAAGTTTTAGAGTCAGTAAACATTTAAAGAACTTGCACCGACTTGAGATATGAGTTTGATTAGCTTAAATCTCTCTGATTCAAGCATATAAATTAAACATGCAAAAATTATGTTATGAAAAATATGGGTATCGAATGTATAGTCGGATGACCACGTACAATGATTCATCAAAATTGTACAAAGCTGGATGTTTCTACTGAAAAACCCAAACGAGAAATAAACGAAGAGAAATGCCTCAAACAAATTTTCTTGGCTTGGAAACAACTTAAAAGAACTAAAAAAAAATTAAAATTATTTTTTGGTCAATAATAGATAATTTTAAATAATTAAAAGAAATTCATTTTTTTTTAAAAAAAGGCCAAAGCGCCTAGCTTTGGCCAAAGCTAGGCGCTTGAGTGCCTAGCTTTGGTCAAAACAAGGCGCTTTGGCTTTTTTTTTTTTAAAAAAATGAATTTCTTTTAATTCTTTAAAATTATCTGTTATTGACCAAAAAATAATTTTAATACATTTTTAGTTCTTTTAAGTTGTTTCCAAGCCAAGAAAATTTGTTTGAGGCGTTTCGCTTCGTTTATTGCTCGTTTGGGTTTTCAGTAGAAACATCCAGCTTTGTACAACTTTGATGAATCATTGTACGTGGTCATCCGACTAAACCTAACACACAACAATTTGTTTTAATTCATTTTTAAGTGTTTTTAATTATTTTTCAATCAATGAAGGTCCTCACATTTTAGTAACATTTTAGATTAAATGGGATTTAGAACAACCACATGTCGAGAAATGATAATTTTCAAATATTGCAGATCAGGGTGTTACCAAACATGTCAAGAAATGATAATTTCAAATATTGCAGATCAAGGTGTTACCAAGCATGTCAAGAAATGATAATTTTCAAATATTACACTCGTGTTCAGCCTTTATCAGGTTGCCTTCATCGTTGACAGCTATCTCTCCGATAACAACTGAATGTTACTTGCTTGCCTGAAAAGTTGTTTTACTAATTTCATAGTCTTGATACTTCAAGGTACCATGGATTGTATCGACCCGATCTGTTTCGGTAACGAACCGTACCGGTTTTGAACTGATCGCCCGGTAACGAACGTACCGGTTTCGAATTGACCAGCTCGTTATCCGCCCGGACTGTATCGACCCGATCAGGTCCGGTAACGAACCGTACCGGTTTCAAACTGACCGCCCGGTAACGAACCGTACCAGTTTCAAACTGACCGGCCCGTTATCCACCCGGAAATGTATCAACCCAATCAGGTCCGGTAACGAATCACACCGTTTTCGAACTGACCGCCCGGTAATGAACAGTACCGGTTTCGAACTGACCGGTCCGTTATCCACCCGGACCGTATCGACCCGATCAGGTCCGGTAACGAATCGTACCAGTTTCGAAGTGACCGGCCCATTATCCACCCGTTGAGGTGCTTAAGAAACGAGCAATTAGACGAACCAAACTGCGTCAAACAAGGTTCGAAAGTCCAGTATATCGATTAGAGATGTAAAATTTGAAATTTGATAAGACATGGTATTTATTGCACTCTTTATGTGCTACGTATATTCATTTATGAAAGTTGTTCATACTCGGTTGTTTGCTCTGAAACGAGCAATTAAACGAACCAAAACGCGTTAAACAATGTCCGGCAGTCTAGTATATTGATTAGAGATGTAAAATCTGAAATTTGGTAATACATGGTATTGATTGCACACTTCATGTGTTACGTACATATATTTATGAAAGTTGTTCATTCTCGGTTGTTTCTTTGATTGGAAACAAGTTAAAACAATTAAAAATGAATTAAAATATTTTTTTAATTAAGTAAAACCATTTAAATCTAATTAAAACAATATATTTTTTTTAAATAAAAGGGCCAAAGCACCTAGCTTTGGCCAAAGAGAGGTGCTTTGGGGGTAAATCTAGAAAACATGTCCAGATTCATCCCCCTAGAAAAAAGGGGCCAAAGTGACTCGCTTTGGCCTAAGCGAGGCGCTTTGAAGTTGCTTTTTGCTTTTCCCGATAAAGCAGTCAACCTAGTACCACGATTTGACCCAAAGCACCTCGCTTTGGGCAAAGCGAGGCGCTTTGATGGGGGGTTGAAATAGAACCCACTGAGTGTAAATAGAATCGTCCATGTGAAATGATGGATAGTTTAAAACTCCAAAGGGCGTATAACTGTCTTCAACTTTTAACAAATAATATAAAAACGTGGTTATCTAAATACCACTGTAAAACCAAGCTGTTCTGGTGTCAATCAGCACGAGTTTTGTACGAACGCCATGACCCATGCATGACGACCATGTCGGCTGCTTGGTCAATACTACTGCAAAGTACAGTTGATCGACATCGAATGTCCAAATCTATGACTAGTACATCCTTCGGTCCACATTTAACAACAATTGTGGTCAACCTTAGGTAATAATGCACATTTTAGTTTTGGGTTATAAATTATTAACTCTATAATCAGTAAGTTGTGTTTGTAAAAGGAAAATCACTATTGCAATATGTACAATAACCTTAAGCAAGGTATAACCAACTTAAGCATAGTATAAACACATGTCTTGATAATTTGCAACCCACGTGCTACAGCCTTCCACTTTGTAACCTCATTTTCTTTCTCTCTCTCATCTGTCTCCTCTCCTTCGAGCATTCATATCCTCTCCATCAAATCTTCTCCATCAAATTACACTAAAAATCACTACTCCATTCTTAAATCTTCTCTTTCATAATTATAATAATAATATTTTTTCATACTTTTATCATTATATTTTATCTCTCATCACTCACAACCACCTACAAAAATATTAAAATATATATAGAGGTGAACAGTAGTTTTTCATATATAGGGGTGAATAATGATTTCTCTAAATATTTTCTCTCTCCTTCACTCACAACCATTCACACCCACCCTGTATAATTTGAGAGAACGCCTCACATAATTTGGTTCCCGGGTTGTGAATGCTCTTACCCTCTATCTTCTCTCATTGTTCTCTCTATAGATAACAGAAGCTTTGTTTTCTCTCCATGCCATTTTAGGCAGCTGTTGGTGGTTCGGCTCCGATCGTCTATGGCGGCGGACGACCAACCACGGTTTCATCTTAGCTCATGATTATGGCACCGGTCCTCTATGGCGGCATTAACCATCATATTTGGCTAAGAGCATCCTCAATAGAGGTTTTTAGAGGTTTTTAAGATTGTGTTTATTGTGGTGGAGGTTTTTGGTGGAGGTTTTTCACAAGAAACCTCTAAAAACCTTAGAGGTGGGTCCGGGCGGGGGGTTGGGATATTATTATATATATAAAAAAAAACTTTTTTGAATGTAAAAGGTGGTGATGATGTGACAATGTTTTTCAAGCTTTTAGGTTTTCTTATTAGGTGAGTTTTTAGTGTTTTTGAAGAATGAGTGCTTTTCTGATGTGACAGCTGACTTGAAAGGTTTTAGGGATTTTTAGTGCTTCTTATTGTGGATGTTCTAATAGCTCATGATTAAAAAGACTATTAACCCAGTTAACATCTCAATTTCTTTCTGTGATGCAACTCAATGAAAACTCAAATCATTTCTTATTATAAATGTTTAATATACTTATACTTATATAATAATATAGAAAAGTAGGTTGAAATTCGAATCAGTTTATAAAAAAAATTAAAATTAAATAAACTATTGTGCATGTAAAATAAGCAAGCGATAGTGGTTTCGAGCATTTGTATAGAGGGTGTGTATGTCTTTTTATGTTTCTTTCTAAACTTTTTGAGATAACATCGTAACGTGGGTGTAGGGTTTAACATTTTTTCATATGTTTTTTTTTCACGTTTGATAGGCACGTCTTAACTCCTCTATTTTCCCCATTTTATATGTTCATTCTATGTTTTACACACAGACTCGCGGGGCAACGCCCGTAAACAAGATACTAGTTATACTCATTTCAATTTTTTTTTTGTATTCTATTTTGTTTTTCAAGCAAACAGGGTAATACCCAATTTAAGAAAAGTTGTATTTTTAATATAAAACTAGGTGTTAGTTGCCCGCGCTTCGCCGCGGGCGCGGCTATTGTGCATACATGTTAATGTTAGGTAGTACTATGTAACGGGTTTTATTTGTTGGACTGCTAGGTTTTCTTCGAAGCGAAACTTTTATTTGGGCCGGTCAAAGTGGTCTTTAATTGATTGTAAGTGGTCTTATGTGTGTACACTATATTGTTTAATTTGTAACCTTAGTTTGAAAAGGAAAAAAAAACATGATTGTGTTTGTATTTCACTTTTTAGCGAAAATGGTGTCATAATAAGTGGACCAATAGAAATATAATATAAGGACATAACGTGCACCTGTTATTTTCTAACGTACACCGCCTCTAGCTCGGCTCGTTTTAACTTTTTACCAAGCCAATACCTCGTAGCTCTCCAACCGCTACGTGTCGTTTACACCCTTAAAGTAAGCATTTAGTTGGGCTGATTAAAATGATATTTAATTGTGTAAACGTGGGTTTTATGTGTGTGGACAAAAATAAGCGGAATAAATTTCTATTTTTAATAAAGTTGTATGCACTTTCAAAAGTCAACAATATAGGCTGAGGCAATTTGCTATAAAATAGCTGGTGCAAGTTAGAGGAAAGACAATGTTAAAGTGTCTTTCCTTTAATATATAGGATAATATGTTATTTTAATATAAACTAGTTTTTTTCTCGCCTCGCGGCGCGGCGGCACTAAGCTGTACCCGCGGGCGTTGCCCCGGGGGGGACACGTATCTACCCGTTAAGAATTAATATGGTTGTGAAAAGAAACCGCCATCCGTGGGATTGGAAGTCACTACCACGTAGTTAAAAAGTAGGCGCTCTACCAACTAAGCTAGAACGATTTTCACGCAACAATATAAGATAAACGATGGCTGACACACGATTCGTTGACAACGCATGCAACTATTTTTTGAAAACCTTAGGTAAAACCATAGGTTTATGTTGTCTACGTCGAACGCAATTTACGGCGAGGCATGAATTTGTAATGACACGTAAGCGCGTTAGAAAATCCTTTTTAATAAAAGAATTAAAATATGGGCTGAATTTATGGAAACACATTATGTTTTACCAGACAAATTTCGAGAATTTTTATGCCGAAACACGAATTTAAACCGTGTACGTTGAAACCCGACGCGTGAATTTATACCGCTTACGTCAAAGCATGATATTGTACCGACGCCTACATTAAAAAAAGCACGTGCCAAAGTCTTTATTTTAGCGGAAGAATTAAAATACGGGGTGACATTGAAACGTTAGAAACTAAAGGGGGTCTAAACGACATTTTATAAACTTGCTATAAACTAAAGGGGTTGAGCTGTAATTTATTCAAAGTTAAAGGAGGTGCAGAAGCCTCTACCTTACGGTTTTGTCGGCATTACGCCGACTTTCTACTTTAAGATGTATAGATATTAAGGTATGTTATCTTTATGTAAAAAAATATTAGACCTAAGGGTGTGGATCCGGCATAGGAGAGGCATAGGGGAGTCAAGGCCTTGCCGGGCCGGGCAACACCGCCCCCCTTAGCCCCGGCACGGCAAGGGCGGCATGTGGGTGACCTTCAAGCCGGGCCTCTTTTTTCTTGGGAATGGTGGAGAGCCGTTTGATAACGGCTATTTTAAAAAAAAAAAAAAAAAAAAAAGTTTTCAATATTTATAAATACAAACCATTCAACCCAATTCCATCACATTCAACCTACAACTTTTATACAATATATTTTATAAACACTCTCACAAACACTCTCAATATATTTAAACCACCCAATTATTTATAAAAAATCCAACCCCTCAACCACTCATGTCGTTATCATCTTCTACGTCGTCTTCGTCTTCTTCGGGTTCATCATCTACAAACGAAGCCGTCAACTTTGTGATAAACATCGTGGCGCAAGCGGCGCAGATTATTGCCGAGGAGGAGGGAGATGAAGTCGACTCGGTACCTAGAACTAGACAAGCGGCTATTAACAGAGACCGTGAAAGTACGTTTTTATTGTGTTTATATTTTTTAAGATTGAATATTTTTTATTGTGTTTATATTTTTTAAGATTGAATATTTTTTATTGTGTTTATATTTTTTAAGATTGAATATTTTTTATTGTGTTTATATTTTTAAAAATTATAGATTTTTATTGTGTTTATATTTTTGAAAATATGTGTAGGCGCCCATGAAAGATTGGTAGCCGATTATTTTGCCGACGAGCCCTTATACTCGGCGGAACTATTTAGGCGTAGGTTCCGAATGAGTAGAAGACTTTTCCTACGTATAGCCGATGATGTGGCGAATTTTCACCCATTTTTTACCTTATATTTTTGAAAATATGTGTAGGCGCCCATGAAAGAATACCGTGCCTGTCGACCCACATCAACAAGATTTAAACGACTTCTCGTTACATAACGAGTACACACATCACAATCTTCAAGCGGACTTGGTTGAATATATTTGGAACAACGGACATGCGTAGATTATTTGTAATATTTTTTTTATGTCGAATAGGTTATGTATTTTTAGATGTTTTTTTTAAATTATTTGTAATGTTTTTAACTTTTTAATATTAATATTAGAATATTACCTTTTTTATTTAATTTTAATGTTATAATATTATTTAGTTAAAAAAAAAAAAAAAAAAAAAAAAAAAATGATGCATTAAATGGTGATGGGCCTCCTCCATACCCCTTGGAGCATCATCCCCATGATTGTCCTACCCCACGCTGACGTGGCAGGTGAGGTGGAGGCAAGTCATGGATGATGGGCCTAAACCACACCCAAAGGTCTTAATAGCTAAATCATCCTTCTAGATTTTGTAAGGGTAAATTTTTTTATACAAGCTAAATAAAATGCATGATAAAAACCTGACCACAATTAGAGCAGCTTAATGGCTCACCCGTCCAAAATTCCATACCATATTATTTCAAATTACAACCACTCAAAATTCATTTTTTTTTCTTATAACAATAAACCATTCTAAACCTTCAACTCATTATCCACTTTATCATATACTTTTCCTTTTTATTTAAACTATATCTAATTTATATACTCTATTTTAACTTGTATATTTAAGAATATTATTTATTTTTTTATTAACAAAAACCTCTTCCTCTCTCTTCTTCTTTCCAATCCAATTACCTCATCTCATTTCCTCATCAAGAATCTGTAATAATCAAAAGCCCTATAGTATAGTAATTCAGTATTTCACACTACATTCCCTAAATTCCAACTTCGTGTTCTTAATTTGTTTTTATTTGAATGATTTTGTATGTTTTAAGATAAATTTTTCATTTCAGTTTGATTAATGGAAGTTTAAGGAAGTCTGCTATGTGTCGCGCCCACCCTTGCCATTCCAGACTGGTCCGCTACATCAAACCGGACTTGGACAGCTCATCTCTTCCAATGATGTAACATGTTTGGGATGGGGGTCCAAAATTCTAGACTCGTCTAGTTTAAACCATTATGGATGATCTTATTTTTAAATTGGTATTAATTCCTAAAAAACATGTAAAAATGCATGATAAAAACAAGGCGCACAATTATTTTTAAAATTGGAATTAGTTCCTTTAAAAAAAGTAAAAATATGTTTGGTTGTTGAACCAGGTAATTCAAACTAGAATTTATTCCAACTAGGTGTATTAATACGCGCGTTGCGCGTTTTTCACATGACGCGTTAATACGGATTTTGGCAACCGACAAAGGCATAGAGACTAACCTTGGATAATGAGAAAATACAAAAGTGGCAGCAGCTACGCAGAGAATATCAGGAATCTCCCGCGGTCCGCGGAACATGGTGAAGATGGCGCACGGTAGATGTGGTCGGTGGCCGGGTGCGTACGTTAGAGTGAAGCAACTATTCATTTCGTGGTCGTTAAAATATATAGATAATAAACGGACAAAAACTGAATCCGTGCGAAATCGGGTAAAAAAAACGCATTATGTCGGGGGCCAAAATGAAAAAAAAAACTTAATAAAAAAGTTGGTGGCCAAAACGGGGAAAAAAACTTAGCAAAAAATTTGGTGGTTAAAATGAGAAAAAAAAAAGTTAACAAAAAAAGCAAAAAAAAAATGTGGGGCCAAAATGAAAAAAAAACTTAATAAAAAAGTTGGTGGCCAAAACGTGAAAAAAAAACTTAATAAAAAAGTTGGTGGCCAAAACGGGAAAACAAACTTAAACAAAAAGTAAAAAAAACATTGTGTGGCCAAAATGAGGAAAAAAAACTTAAAAAAAAATTGATAGTCAAAATGAAAAAAAAAGTTAACAAAAAAGCAAAAAAAAAAAAAAAATGTGGCAAAAATGAAAAATGTGAAACTTCACTATTTAAATGCTAAGGCTTATTATTATTATATAATGAAACCCCTGGCCAATTTGTATGTTGAAATCCTTCAAGTTCACATCATGAAATTCAAAACATCCCACTAAAATGTATAAACACTACACGAATAACCTTCAAATCTAAAACCATTTAGGGGCTGTTTGGTAAGGTTCTAAATGAGCCTCTGAATCATTCAGCGCTGAATGATTCAGCATTCAACTTTTTCATCGCGTTTGTTTCAGCATCTGAATGGAATGATTAAGGCTGAATAATTAAGACTTGGGATGTTTTGAACTATTAAGCACTAAATGAATCTATTTTTACTTCCCCTACCAACGTGGGACAAGAAGACTAACCATTTAGAGGTCTAACAAAACAATACTTAATGATTCAGCACTTAACTATTCAACCAAATAGCCCCTTAGTAATATCAAAATCCATTTCCCACACATTCCCACAACATTCAAATTTCACTACATAAATTTAAGCTTACATCTCTTATTCATCTAGCTTTATAATTAAATATCTTAATTATTTAGCAATTAATCAACTAACAGTCCGTTAGTAATATCAAAATCCATTTCCAAATAATCAAAAATAAAAAAATCTAGACGCTTAGAGAGTGGGAAAGAGATGAGGAACCATTGCCGAACCAAACCAAAACTGAAATCGATGGTCTAAGTAAAGGAGTGGTGGGGTGATGTCATATTTTATCATTTTTGTTCAAGGTCAAACTAAAACCAAATAGAACTCGAGCTAAAAGAAAAAACTGAACGTAAAACTTGTTGGAAATTTATGAGGTAGAGAATTAAATAGTTATTTTATTTGTGTCTAATATAATGATATATAATTATAGATATAATAATATTTAATTATAAAGGTAGATGTATAAGAGATTTAAGCTTAAGTTTGTGTAGTGAAATTTGAATGCTGTGCGAATGTGTGTTTTCTCCACAATGGGGTGAAATAAATCATTTGTTGATTTATATATAGAAGTTTATAGAGGAATGTATTCTTATACAAGACACATCTAGTGGTAGCTAGGTGGGTGTGACGCACCCGACATGTGCCTGGCCCGAGCATAGGCAAGGAGCCTAATGTGGTGTTTCGATGTGCATTTTGTGTCTTTATTACTATTAACAGGCAGTTTGGGTGCGACTCGAGCCACTGGCGCGTAGATCGAGCTACTGGTATTGTCAATAGGAGACTTCTCGACTTCCAACAGTTTATTCATAATCATTGAATTATAAATTCAATAATCATTAAGTTTGGATTTAATTTGAATTGAATTGTGTATTCAATTCAGTCTTCTCAACCAATTTGGCTTTGTGTATGTATACAAGACTTGAGTGTCTTGTTAAAATGCACAGAGAGAAAAACTTTCATTTTCACAAACCATCACAAAATTTCTGACGAATTTCCTAACTTCTCTGCTTTTCGTGCTCTTGTTTCAGGTGCTAGGTTCACCTCGACAGTACAATCTGCTTAGATTGTTGTACCCTAGGAAACATACAGGTTCACTTGGGTGGCCCGGAATCTATTTTAAGGGAAACGTGTTTAACACGTGCCTCATCATCTCGGGTTTTCTTTTCTCCTTTTTCGTATCTTTTCTCATTCTGTTTGTAATTTTATTTTCCATCTTCTGTTTAGTTTATTTGTCTTGTAATCCAAATATATTTGAATAAAAATGTTATTTATTTTATTTTTTTGTACGGTTTTCCTACAAGACTGAAAAAAAAAACAAAGTCGAATAAGGAGCTCTACAAGGTTCGGTCAAGGAGGAGCATAATTGCAACCATAGCCAATTTCAGGGACCGATTTCGTTGCCATTCAGGAACCGATTTCAGTCTTTATAAAAGGGCAAAAAGAATAAGGATGTATATTATTTGAATTGGACTCGCAAAATCTGAACCTTGTATCAAACCAAATTTGAATTACGAGTTTGATTTTTAAACATTCAAATCAAGGCCTCATCGAAACCGAATTCCGAAACTTGGTTTTTGAATCGAATACAATTCTATTAATTTCAAACCAAACTACCTATTTACTTGAAGTCGATTTATATAATTTATTACCATTGACATGTTTTCCGTAATGTCAAATCCAAAAATCGCGATTTGAATAACCTAAGAACCACCTTGATAAATACCCGTACAAAAGGGTGTTCTTTGGGTATTTTTTCGGGTTTTGAATTTTTTCTGCCAGGTTGTTCGAGGTTTTTGGCAGAGAAAGGGTGACCCGATAACCAAAAAGTTTAAAGTTCGGGTTGATCGGATTGGAATTATTCACGGCGGATTATTCGGTTTTCAGGTTTACACGTTTCGCAAAATATCATCAAAATTCATCATGTTCAAAATATTATCAAAATTCAAACATTATTTGACAATATGATATATGATACTGTTCAAAAGTCCTAAACTTAAACAATTCTATTGAAAAGACACTAAATGTTCAGTTTATCATCATCATCATCATCGTTATTTATTATTTTGGGGCGGGGGGTTTTCGGATTTGAGGTTTTTTGCTAGGAAAAAGTGACCCGATAAGGTTTGGGTTGGTCGGGTTCAGGTTTTTCAGGTATTCTTTAATTCCGTTCAAGTGGCTTTGAATTCGGGTCAGGTTTCGAATTTCGTATAAAAATGAACAGCTCTTGTAACAAAGACTAATTAGATGTTTTATAATAGCTTTGGTTAGAAAATGAATAACATTCACAATAGGTTCTCCATCTTGATCCACATATTACACTTAAAATGACCACATTTTCTCTCTTTCAGTTAAATAATATTTTCTTATACCTTTATTATTAGTTTTTCTCTTTCTCTACTCACACAACTACTTAAAAAATATTAAAAATAAATGCAGGAAAACTGTGTCCTCTAAATATCTTTAAGCATACCGATGAACAATAAAAGCTCCGTCTCCCACACTTACAACCCCATTTTAAAATATAAGAGAATCATTGTAAATATGTAACAGCCTGGTCGTCTGGTGCCGGGTCGGGTTATCAGAGTTGCGCAACAAATTATAATAGCATCTTTATTTTCCCAGGATCCACGTCATTATAGCTGGTGGGTTACTTGAACACATGTCCAAAAATAGTTTCTGTGAACAAAAAGTTGGTGAGGTCGTGTATTTTATAAAATGAATGGCCAGTTCCTTAGTTAATAATTCTTTTAAAAAACATGCTTTACAGATAACACAGAGAGGGAAAATATATACTTTCTTAATGATCTGGTAGTAATAATGTTATATTATATTCTAGTATATGCCACTCCTAAAGATTACCACTTTAACAATGGTAAATATGTTTGGTTCTATGCCTTTCCCCCTAGTACAAGAAAGGAAATGGCGAAAAATCTGTCCCTAGTGGTTTTTTAGGGCTGGCAAATCGTGTATACCTGACCTGTTAAGACACGAACCTGTTAAGACACGATACACGAAACCTGACTACCTGTACACGACACGAAAATTTTTCGTGTCTATTTTTTGATACACGAACCTGTTAATTTTTTTTAACATGTATACACGAAAAGTACCTGTTAATACCTGTTTGTGACCATTATATTAATCGCATGTTTACAAACCTATTTAGTAAGAGAAAATTTCCAAAAGTTCACCAAAGACCTAGATAATACATGTTTGCGTACCTGTTAATACCTGTTTGTGTACCTGTTAATACCTGTTTGCGTACCTATTAGTACCTATTTGTGAACATTATATTTAGGGATGACAAATCGTGTATACCTGACCTGTTAATACACGAACCTGTTAAGACACGATACACGAAACATGACTACCTGTGCACGACACGAAAATTAACAGGTAAATTCGTGTCTACCTGTTTAGGACACGAAACCTGTTAAAGCTATACCTGTACCTGTTAAGATCGTTCAGGTTCGTGTCAGGTAATCGTGTTCGTATACAAAATTGCTGGCCCTAGTGGTTTCTAATGTCCCCTTATAATAATATAACTTCTCATAATAATCGTTCTATTAATTTGTGTATAGCATTTCTATGTTTTATAAAAATAAGCATGTATTCCCTCAAAACATTTAATAAAACATTAAAAAGTGGGGAGTTCACGATACTCACAGATTTGCGTAGATAATCTTTGATTAACTCTTCTTATAATATATATATATATATATATATATATATATATATATTGGTACGTGTTACACTTGGGAGTTGTTAGGTTTATCTTTAATGCTTGGTATATATATATATATTATACACTTATACATACAGGGGAGGATTAAACGATAAGAAACTTCTCGTGATAACAAAAAGAAGAAATTAAACATTAAATACTTTAACTCTTATTACATTAATTATTATCTCTTTGATTAATTAGTAATTAACACTTTGTCCTACACATTATCAAATTTTGTCTTACACATATCGAAATTCATCCTATACGTATCGAAATTCATCCTACATATATCGTAACTAGCACACGTTTATCCTACACATATCAAGATTATAATACGTTAATCATACACATATAAAAATTCAACCAACATTTGTCCTACGCATATCGAAATTATCCTTCACTGTAAATTAGGATTGATATAAAAGAATATATTTTGAAATTGAATTTTAAGTTTCATTAATTTAACTAGTTTAGGGGGTTTCATTATCAATCTAATATAATAAAATAAGAAAATATTATTTTAACCCGTGTATAGTATATCGTCTATATGTGAATTGTAAAGATATAAACATATATATATATATTCATATAGGGTAGGGTTCCTGTAGGAAAATTGATTTGTGTGAGAAGTGTGAGAAAGATTAAAAATTGATATGTATGCATCATTTTGTTGGACGTATTCATGATGTTTTGGATTTTTTTGCTTAGAAAAATACCAAACATAACAATTATTGACCGAAAACAATGTATTTTAGGCTTAAAATTTAAAACACTATGTTAAGAAAATTTAAGCATAGTGTTTTAAGTAATTACTATGGTGTTTTATCTGAATTTAAGTTTAATGACTATAATACATTGGATTATGTTTAAAATTTTTGTAAATTGTTGTGTTAAGTGTTTTTCAAGCCAAAACAACCCAAAACATCATTCCAAAATCAAAAACTTGATGGCTACATGTCAATTCTTAATCTTTCTCACACTTCTCACACAAACCAATTTTCCTACAGGATCCTCTACCTATTCATATATATGTTTATTATTGTCTAATTATATATAATATATATATATATATATATATATATATATATATTCGTATAATGATAATAACGATCCACGCCGGGTTATTGGAACCGGGTTCTGTTCCGGTTGGTGACCGAGTCACTGAGTCGACTCAGTAGCGACCCGTCATCACTTAGCTTCCGTTTGGTACCTCGAAATAATCATAATCATCATATCAATAATTGATTATAACATTGTGTAACCAAAATAACTAATAGAAAGACAAACCGAGTACTTAACCGGAGTATGATCAGAATCTGACGGGAAACCCAATCGGTCCTCCGGTCATCCATAATGGCTAGCTCACAACTCACGATTACTGGATAAATTAAGGGACTATACGTGCATTTTTCTCAATTTATAATAAGTGAAAAGCAAGGTTGTAAAAATCCTGAATAATCACCGATTAATCGATCGGTGATTAATCGCTAGTCTTCACTTTATTGTAATTTTGGGCTAATCATTCAATTAATCGGTGTCACGATTAATCACCGATTAGTTGGACCAAATTGGCCCTAGTCGGACTAAAAAACTCAAAATTAGGTTTAAAAAATGAATTCGAACAGGTCAAAACTGGAGCAAATCGATCAAATAAAACAAGTTCTTACCTTAAAATTGGATGATAATTCATGATTTAGAAGCAAAATCGATAAAACTCCATGAACCCTAGTTGCGTCTGATGGTTCCTTACAATGAAAGAAGGAATGGGGAGGAAAAAATAGGATATGGTGAACGATGGAGGTGATTAGGGTTATTTAAGTTTAGGTATTTTATATTTAACCCTCGTCCATATTCATTAGTTCATATTTGGCCTCTAAACTTCTAAATTTATACATATAAGGTATAAAATTAGCATTATATATGTATAAATTTGAAAAAATATATATAAAAATCCAATATGATTAATTCCAATTAATCATGATTAATCTTGATTAATCCCTAGTTGATATCCCACTGGTCGACTAGCGCCTAGCGAGTTCTACAATACTGGTGAAAAGTATGAACATGCAAAAATATTTTAATTATATAGGAAAAAAATGATTTACATAAAAAAACCCTTAACTTTTAGAATCTGACTCGAGAAACTAAACTTAAAGAATTAACCATCCAATGAAGAAATTTAACTAAATTTTGCTCTTACAGAAATGACCACACTTGTTTTCAAAAGAATATCATTATCCTAATTTGATAACAACTCGTAGTTGATGTAATGATGAAAATGATATATTAATTAAACAGCAACTTGCGTAGTGCATGTGAGCAAGGTGATTGAACCATTACTAAAAGTTAATTTTACTATAAAATAAACATAAACACAAAGAATTATGATTGAGATCATGATCTAGAAAGTTGTATTTTAATCCGTTGTGCTAAATACTGTTTTATATCAACTATATGGTTCCAAACACAACTCTTTATTTTATAATATTTGGTTCAATGTATGACCTTGGAATGATTTGTAAAAGAGTAAATCTTTAAATGAGTAGGTTCATAAGCCTAAAGACACTTCTAAATGAGTCACTTGATAGATGGTGACCGAAGAAGATAGAATGTTTTAGTGTGTTATTGAAAAACTTCGCTATCATAGACATATGGACATTTTATTGTATATTGAAATAACAAACTATATTGAAATAACAAACTAAGTTGATGTGGTGGAGTGACAATAAAAACGAGGGTTAAGGCTTTGGGACTGAAATCTCTCAGGTTTTAATTTGATCTCACTCAAGTTTTACCAATTTTCCATTGTCGAGCCCTCAGGTGGGTAGAGGCTTTCCCTAGCTGGTGGAACTATCGTGGGCCTTCGACTACCCAGCGTTGTTTGCGTTTGTGGGTAATATTTCACCAGTTTACTGTAAAAATCACTATAAATTCTAAGTTTATTCAATTGATGTAAGACCATTGGCAAAGTTTTGTATCTCATGCAAGTATATATTGTAAGGATCCGGATATTCACACAAGGGTGAATTTTATTCACACAACCCTCTACGGCCCGCAGAGATCAATTTTTGGACTTATCTACGACCGTAGAGCCTCTACGGGCCGTAGATGAACATGAAAAACGAGGTACGAGATTCAGTCCTGACTACCAATGATTTTGATCCCCTCTATGGGCCGTAGAGAGTGTTTTTTTTTTTTTTTTTTTTTTTTTTTTAAGATTGTGTTAAAATATATGTGTTAAGTTTTTTTTAACAATTTATGGTTAAGATAAAGATGTCTAATTAGGTATTGAATTTTGTTACTTTTGATTGTTCCAATAGTAACTTAATCGGATGGATAAGTCATTTCTTCAGTTTTGTTGTTAAATTTAATAGTTTTTTTAGGTATGGAATTTAGTTTATACAAACAATTGTTTTGTTTGAGAGTATTATTTTTGGTTAAATAACGTTTTATTATCATTTTATTATTAAGTGAAATTTTTTTTGTTTATGCTATTTTACTTTTTTTATAAAAAAACTCAACACATCCATTCCAACACAATCTAAAAAAAACTCTACGGCCCATAGAGGCCTCTACGACCCATAGATGATGAAAAATGCTCGTAGAGGCCATCTATGGGTCGTAGAGGCCATCTTCTCTACGGCCCATAAGGGTCTCTACGACCCGTTTATAAAAAACATCTACGACCCATAGAGGCCTATACGGGCGTAGTTATGTTTTTTTAAGTGTTTTTTTATTAGTTTTAAGCATATTATTTGAGTTTTTTATAAAAAACTTCAACCCTACGAATAGTTACACCTTCGTATCACTTATCTTTGAATGGAGTATGATCATCTATCATGTGGCCTTCCAGTTCTCTATTCGGGTCCCTGAAACTCCAACCGTATCGACAGTTACATTTTTTTTTTTCATTTAATATGTAACATATTGGGTCTTCTTTGTTTGTGTAAAGCTATATTCGCTAGTAGGAATCAAGACCGTGTTCTATAAGATTGTTACGGATGTATTTCCGCTCCTTGATATTAGATTAACAATTTATGGTTAAGATAAAGATGTCTAATTAGGTATTGTTTTGTTTGAGAGTATTATTTTTTTGTTAAAGAGCGTTTTTATTATCATTCTATTTCATATGTAAAAAATTGATATGTCATATTAGATTTCTCAACTCCGGGGTATAATCTAGTACTAAATTATTATTAAAGTGAAAAATATATATTTTTATGCTATTTTACTTTTTATAAAAAAACTCAAAACATCCATTCCAACACAATCTAAAAAAAAAAAACCTCTACGGCCCATAGATGGCTGAAAAATGCTCGTAGAGGCCATCTATGGGTCGTAGAGGCCATCTTCTCTACGAGCCGTAGAGGGCCCTACGAGCCGTAGAGGACTATCTCTGTCTACGAGCCGTAGAGGCCTCTACGGCCCATAGATGGGTTGCTTTTCAGACTAACACACTGCAAGCCAGTCTCTTCATTGATGGCCCTATGTCTACGGGCCGTAGAGGCCTCTACGGCCCGTAGAGGGTTTTGCATTTAAATGCACTGACAACCTCTACGGGCCGTAGAGGCCTCTACGGCCCGTAGAGGATTGTGCAAACCTAATTTTTGTTCTTGTGTAAATAACATGCCTCTATTGTAAGGTTTCAAACATTTTTTTTAATAAAACGTACTGGTCAAGTTATGACCCCATCATGGACCCAAAATTACTGAAAAACCTTGTTTGACATTTATTACTTAAAAACATGTTTAGGGTTTTTTAAAAAACTGAAAACTTTTTTTTACGTGATTTAAACATCCATTATATCAATCTAGACTAAAAAACCTAGTGATTTGATGGTCGTATGACCAAGTTCTACTCAAAACAAAATCGGATTTCACAGTTGATACAATTCTGATGGGATTAGTTTTACACGTTTTATGAGTTTTTACCTATGCTTTAAAATTACTTGGTGACCAAAATAAGATAGAATGAGTTTAATAAACATTATATTACAAGCTATTTAAAGCATGATTAAGCTAATTTAAATAAGGGATAAGTGATGGAAAAATAATACTGTTGAAGAAAACAACATTGCAATATTTAGAGTTCTTACTTAGAAGCTCGGTTAGGAACAACGGAATGTGGCTGAGACTTTTAAGTGTTTGGGATGGGTTAGAGAGTGTTTTCAACTTGAGTGTATGAAATGAATAAGCAAAATTTATTAATCACGTACATTATTTTTATTATAATTCTAAAAATAAAACCTAGGTCCTTTGTCGCTGGAGAGTTACTCTGCACCACATTTTGAACTCTTTTTAAGAACGGATTGCCTCGGGAGCTAGACTCCAAATGTGTCAAAAGCAAATGGCACAAAACGTGTTGGTTTTCTAGACAGGCAGCTTCATGTTTTGACAACTTTCTGGGATTCTGCTCTCAATGCTGCTTGCCCTGCCACAAACCCCGAATCTCGAAGTCCCACCAACAGAGACACCCCTGTGAGATCAACGCACGCATGTTTGCCTTGTGCCCACCCGAACACGGGACATCTGCTGGCCTTAGGGTAGAACGCCCTTCTAAGGGGGTCCGTCAAAAAGTTAACCGCGGCTTCTTTTCCTAGCTGAAATCCCTGCCCTTCGCAAGACGTCCCATAAAACATCCTGACCAGATCATGTCTGTATTTAAATCCGGGCAGCTCGTTACAATGCAGGGCATGTTCCCCAAATTTATCTAACAAGCTTTTTTGCAAACGGACACGGCTCATCAACTGGGAACATGGGAATCATGAGCCTGTATTTAAGGATAGCCCGGTATTCAACAGCTGACATGTGTTGCCCGAGCCCCCAATAGGAAAGGACAACCAAGAAATCTTGTGCATGCGCTACTTTGAGGCATTCAAACACCGCTTTCTGACGCGAAGTCATGGCAAACTTCTCTCCCATAGTCTGAAGGGGTTTTATAGTTAAACGCACTCGCCAAGAACTTTTGAGTTTGTTGGGGGCAGTGTCCTTATCCATAAAACCACCCAAATCTAAATCAGAAGAGAGCTGCGAACGATGATGTCCAAGGCAAGCTCATAATCAAGTCCATCCCCACTATCCTAATGTTTCGTAAGATGTGGTCTTGCAGTCCCCAGGACTGCACTCTAGAGGCCACAAAAGCATATGCAGACACGTCCTCTGCCGAACACAGGCCAAAACCTCCCAACCGTATCGGTAGAGACGCTAACCGCCATTGCAGATCCCCAAAGAACGCCCCCCCCGCAAACTACAATATCTTCGACCGCTTCACGAAGCCCTTTGTCGAAAATGGATACAGCCTCATCAGCAAGGCTGGTTGACATGTTCGAAGGCCAAACAACAGTTTAGCAACACCCATACAAGAACGGAGCAACAAAAGTTCACTTTGGGGGTCCCCCAATTTCTGCAGAGAAACCATCAGATCACTGCCCGGCGGGCCCTTTTAGCACCCAAGGATCTAATATATCCCCCGTCCCGACTAACAGCACCCCCCAGGAGCTTCACACCTCCTCTGGTCTCCCGATATCACTAGGAAATAAACCAGGCTTCACTTTTTCCCCATTGCACGTTGGCCAAAAAATTTCACATTTCTTAATATTAAGCGTAAGCCCTAGATTTGGCCCCTCATCTCGGATAATATCAAAAGTGCTTAGCCAACCTCCCTGGTCTCTCCATAATAGTGCCATCATCGAGGGGTACCAAGGGGGTAGCGGCGCAGCTTGTGGCCGTTTACCCGCCTCCCACTGTAAGAGTTATTGTTTTTTTTATATATTATTCTAAAAATTAATTATTTTATATAAATATCTATTTTTTACAATAAAAAATTTAAAATATGATAAGTTCCAAGAAGAACTCATAAGAAGATAAAAACAATGTGGTTGCATGGGCTCGATCTAAAAGACATGATGAGAATGCCTGGGTAACTACCAGACATCCATTGAACCTACGTATT